>JAMXBD010004326.1:0-70043 GCA_024138025.1 Combretum micranthum | reverse complement strand
TTTCTTGCTATTTTAAGACTAGTCTCTAGTCTTAGACTTGTCCTCATCAACTCAAAACAAATTTTCTTTCTATCTTTTGTTTTTCTTTAGGGACTAGTCTATCTTAGTCCCAGGAGCCTTGAAAAAGCTAAAACTCCTAATACTTGACTTTATTTATTTATTCATGTTATTTTTTCTTGTTATTATTCTCATAAATCATGTTCATTAAGATTGTTGTCCAAATTTTTCAAGTTCTAAAAATAATTTATAAAAATGAGATTTTATCACTTAGGAATAGTTTATATGAAATAAAATCTATAGTTTAACAAAAATAAGTCATTCCTTTCCAAGTTACTAAAAGAACTCACTACAATTTTAGAAACTACTTTTGTTATGAAAGGTTTTTAAATCATTTATTATCCCACTTTGCTTTCATAAAGAAAATGATCTTTGACACAAAAAATGATTTCTATGAAAAACATAACATGAGAAAGGGATGAGAAATTTTCAAATAAATATCTCTTCAAATAAATGGTCAAAGAAAAATTGTATAGAAAAATAAATAGGACAAATAGCACTAATATAGAGAACTTAGAAAGAAGAAAATTTATTTCAAAAAGTTATCTAGGAAAAATAATAAGGCAAACATAAAGTATTCTTTGAAAACAAAAAAAAAACAAAATATTAATTTCAAAAGATTTACAAAATGGATTCTTGTAAACTATATTTTTCTAAACTCCTAATTGACATTATTTTACTCAAAGAAACATGATTGGACAACAAACACTTGAGCATGAATAAATATGAGCTAAGTAGCTATAGAAAGAGAATTTTTCAACTACATAGATAACTAAGTATTTATCAAACAAATTTTAAAAGATTTAAAGTTTGAAACAAATTTGCTTTTGAGTTAGAAAATTCGTGGTGAATCCGATCACCACTGTTTCAGGGCCTAAATGGTATAGTTTGATAAAAATAGTTTTAAAAATGATAGATCTTTTCGAGTAGGTAGAAATTAGTATACTATATGCGCAATTCCGAGTTAAAATAACCATATTATGACCATTTTAAATTTGAATTCTCCTTTATACGAACTTTGACGTTCTCATGATATTGTTTTGTCAAATTTCAAGAATATCATCAATAAATACTCATTTTGGGTATTTTCTTTGGCTAGGTGATTCCGAGGAAGAATACCTTTACCCCAAGGACTATTTCGATTAAGAGGATTGCGTGAGCGACTCATCCGTGTAGAAGAATAGTCGACATCACATCGTGAGTTTATTTCCTTAAAAGGTTTTACTTGTTTGTGCTTGTAATTTATTTGCATTAGAATTAAGAAAAGACAAATGGATATGTACATAAAATAATTCTTTGAAAGAATCCTAAGAATATAGAGGCCGGAATTGATTTAATGTTTGTTTTAGTATAACACTTGATTTGTATGAGATTCTCTTATCACCTTAAATCTGATAATAATAATGTTATAATAAATAAATAAATGGATCCATGCATACCATGAAGTGAGTCACATTACATTGGGTTATCATCCTTAAGTGAGAAGAATTGTAGCTTAGGTCGAAAGCAACACTTGGCGGAGTGACCGAAAGCGATTGCTTGGTGACATGAAGGAAATGCTTGGCGGAAGATTCGAAAGCAAGGCTCAATTCAAGTAGACATCATATGCTTGGCGATATTGATCGAAAGCATAAATCTTTTTAACTAAAACTACTTGTTTTGAGGTTACATATCACCAAACCCGAATGGAGGGCGTAAATCCATTCAACATATGGTTCTCAAAAAGCTATATGCCTTGTTTGCCCATGTGTATATTGCATTTCATTTGTTTGCTTAAACAATTTGTTAGAATTTTTGTTACAAGAAGTTATTTACGGAAATAGTTCTCACTAAGACTATTAGCTTATACCCCTATAGATATCTTTTGCAGTTCACTTATTTGTGGTTGAGGCCATGTAGACCCTGCAGCCAGGTATTTTCCTTCTGGGTTAAGGAATTTTCTAGATAAAGTTTAGTTTGGATAAGATGTAGAAATATTCTTGTAATAGAATTGTGACTGGGGATTGCCCCTAAGTTTTGTAAGATTATTGATATGAACAAATGAATATTATGAATCATCTTTTCTTAATTTGTTATTATATCTTCTTAAGCTTCATAGTTCCATATATGGTCCTCTAAATTTATGAGAGCACGCCTTACACTTAATATCAAAGCTTTTGGGAGTGGCTAAGGTTGTCATACTTAAGCTTTAATATTGAGTGTGGCGGACTGTTACGTTTAGGGTACCCCTTGAGGCGTGACAGATACTTGAACTTTGTTAACTAATGCAATTAATTACTTAAATTTTAAAATTATTGATTTGCTACATATAAACTTTCCAATCTCGTTTATAATACCTACATTATGGTAGTTAACTAAGAAATACATTTAGATTACAATGTCAGAGAGACAAACCAAGATGTTTAGATAATTTAATGTTAGAATAGCTGCATGTAAATTAAATAGTAGTTGTGATAGTTATAACTTATAACAAATTAACATAAATTAAAGTGATATCTTTAAGTACATGTAACTAAAATATCATATTTACCCTAAGATTATTGTTATAAATGAGAAATAATGAAAAGAGTTGGGCTTTATCTCATTATTACAAACATTTTGGCATCTTTTAGAGATTAAGAGTTCCCAGGCAACTCAAATAGCTTGAAAAGTGCCTACAAATCCACATGAGTGGGAGAGATTAGTGAAACCATAAGATAGAGAAAGAAACAAATGAAAGAAAGAAAAGAGAGGCGAGTTTACTTAGCTTAGAAAAGTGAAAGTGAGAGTTCTGAGTAGCTAAGGTTTGGGTTATTAGTGAATAAAGTGTAAGCTAGGCTTAAGTAACTATTTAGGCCCATTACTTTACGATTTAATGCTCCCATCGATTCATTTATAGAACTAAAAATAAGAAATTCACATTCTTCCAAGGTGTCAAATATGGTTTAATGAGAAATATGTTTTTGGCTATTCAACAGCAACAACAACAATTTAAGAAGCATTCTCAGAGTATTCTACAAGAATTATCTATAAGAATGGAACAATTGGAGCAACAATGCAATCATACTCAATTTCAACAATCAAGACCAAATTCAGATGTGGAAAAGTCATCATCGCATTCCAGAAATGATAATCTTGTGAGAAATATTAAGCTAGAATTTTGAAATTGTCAGGAGATTGTTTCAAGAAGTGGATATTTACTACTCAAGAATTCTTTAATTTTTACAAAGTTGAAGAATCAAAGAGGCTAACCATATCTTCATTCACCATGGAAGAGTTGCATCTGAGTGGTTCTAGTTGATGCACATTAATAGTTAGTTGTCAACATAGGAAGCTTTTTTCAAATCTTTAGAGCCAAGATTCAGGCTATCAGAGTATGATGATCTACAAGCAGCACTCTTCATGCGTAAAGAAAAAGGCACTACGAATCAATATCAAATAGCATTTGTGACACTTTCAAATCAAATAAAAGGCTTATCTAAATCTTTCACTTAGTTGTTTCATTTTTTTTTTCTTGAAGTTACATATTTAGTGGCAAGCTACAAATTGAAAAATCAAATTCATTGATTCAAACAATTGCTTTTAATGAGTAGAAACAGACACTATGATGCACACCATTATAGCAATTACCAAACTTTCATAAGCAATTTGTTATTAAAATAGATGCATCAGGAACAAATATTACGTTGTCCTTTTGTGAGAGGTGAACAATTGCCTTTTTTAGTAAGAAGTTCTCAATTTACATGATGAAAGCATTATAAAAGCTATGAGAAAATAGAGACAATATTTGCCAAGGGCACATTTTGTCATATAAACTGTCCATCGCAGCTTAAAGGAATTGTTGACTTCAGTGATTCAAACACCAAACCAATAGAAATACTTAGTTAAGTTGCTTGGTTATGACTATAGCATTGTTTACACAGTTGGACATGATAATAAGTGAGATATCTCGAATTTCACTATGTTAATTTAAGAAGGTATAAGCTCAGTAGTGTAAAAATATGGGTAACTATGAACTTTAATTTAAACTTAAAATAATAATCAAACTCACAAAACTTAACTTAGTAAATTCTAAAATCTATATTAATTAATTAGGTAACTTGGCATAATTGATTGGTAAATGAATTTAATTGAAATAGAGATTTCAATACCTTAAATTTATACCAAAAATTTCTCTCAAATTATTCCTACTAAATTAATTAACCATTTAATCTATATCAACTCAGATTATAAGCTTATGTTTTAATTAAATCCAAGCCCCTAAAATGAAATACCAACCCGTATATATGTATAACCCAACCCATTCAATAGATCAAAACCCATCAAAGGCCTAAACCCATATTCTTTCTCACAAGACAAGTGATATATTAATAATAGATATTACTGTAATAACTCATCAAAATATCTGGTCTTGTCTACTCCTCATTTGTCATTTGTTCTTAACCATGTCTCACCACTCTAACCAATCTAGCTCCAAAGAAATCCACTTTCTAGGGTTAGTTTTAGGTCAAGTCGTACCTAGAATAAATACACTAACCTAACATTTTTTTAAATCTAGCATAAAAATGCATTAACCCTAACACAACAAACACTAACTTAACACTTTACAACTTGTGTACAAGTCATTTGTATGCAATCATATGCGACTTGACCTAATAATTTCCACACTTTCTATTTAGTTCTTTTACAACTTAGCTAAATAGTTAAAAACCAACCAACTTCTAAACTACACTAATTACAACCAACTAAGCCCTCTTAACCACAGTCATTACTTAGAGACATGGCATAAAAAGACCCCATGACATGTGCACACCCTCTTGTTTATTTCACAAACTATCGAGAATTAACTCCAAAAACCCCCTAATTCTACAACAACATTTCTAGCTTTAGAACAAATAGACACACACTCACATTAAGCTCAAAAACTCAGTCATTCCATAGTCAATCTTGCACCAAAAATAAGTAAATGAAAAGCCAACACTTCTACAAATTCTATCACCTAATTCATATATATATATATATATATATAATCTCTATTTCAATTGATTATTTAGGAATTATCTAAAGATCAAATATCAAGTTTGAAGTAGAGAAATTAAGCTTGTCATTTTGCAAACTAGTAAGTATATTTTGTTTGATTAATGGGTATTCATGTTGGTTGTGAATTTGATGTTGACATACATATTATGTAATGATTTGATTATTAGATTGAATTTGATTACAATTATATCATATGTCATGCCGAACATAAGTGGATTTTATCAGTATTGTTCAAATTGAATTGACGTGATGAACATAGGAAGGTCTGTTATGTTACGTGGCAAGTATATGTATACAATATGTATGGACTTGATTTGCTTTGATGAGAAATTCTATAGTCCCATCATTAATTTTGAGGGACTTATCACATTACTATCTAACTACTCACACTATAACTAACCGTGATTGAACCACTAAAATACTTAATATTCTAATTGTTATATTTATTTTAAAGGTTAAATAGTTTACTGGATGGTCCCATTGAGGAGATCGTAGAAGCTCCATTGCTTTGATAAATAATGAGATAGGTAGGTTATAAAAATTAGTGTTAATCCAACTCTTTCTCTCTCTCTCTCCTTATATATATATATATATATTTACACGGCAATTGATTTGATAATAATAAAAAATATATACAAATAATGAAAAAAGGGACATTATACAAGCATATAGATATGTTATCGTTAATGAAATAATTGATGTACATACGGCAAAAATTATGGAATATATATATGTATTTATTTCAATTTTTTTTATGAGAAATCATGTTAAATTAATACATCAAATATACATATATAAATGCTAAGAATGTATATATTAATATATATATATATATTAAAGTGAATTAAATCTATTTTGAGGAGTTGTGTACACATGTGTGAATGAGTTGGGAATATAATTTGGTCCTATTTTAATGTGATTTAATTAATTACAGTACAAATTAGTTGTTAATAAATAATGAAAACAAATTCTGGATGCATGTATATTTTTATGAGTAAGTATGTACGTACGTATGTATGTATGTATGTATGTATGTATGTATGTATGTTAATTAATCTTAATAAGATTGGTATACACATAGGTACATGTGTCGGACTACAACTATGAGATATGTAGGAATGTGCATGTAAGTATCAAATGACTTTGCAATCCAATTAAATCCTAAACTAATTGCAACTTTCTTGAATGAGCTTAGATTGATATTAAATTTTATAAGATATAAAATCAAATTAATTAAATTATTGATTGTAATAATCGAAAGTTGGAAATCATTAAAATATAATGGGTAAATTGCGTGGACCTCCCCTAAATACTTTAAAAATTACATGGACCCCTAACTTATTTAAAAGTCAGCACCCATACCCCCTCCAAAACTGAGCTAGCATATAAAATAAAAAATTAAATTAATTCAGCGCTAAGGTGTTATTATAAAAAGTATTTAGAAAAAAATCTAAAAAAAAATAAAAAATGAAAAGTCACCACTTCCTCCATCAGTGTTGCTGCCACCACCACTAATTAGAATGGATCCAATATGATTATACCCATAATTAGCTTTTTGGTACAACAACAATGGCAAATTCACAACACGAATTCATGTAACTCACCCAACCATTTCATAACTTTCTACACTAACTGGTTCTCACACTAGGATTTCCTCTTCCAAAAACTTTTGAACTCTATAACTTGTCCACAAAATCAAACCTACCAAACAACCTTAATTGACCAGTTCTCCTCTTACTACCAGACCTATTTTACCTAGAAACTCATTACCACTAGATAAGACATCTTCTTCGTCTTTTCTTCCCCATGGCTCACTCCCTTCAAGTGCCTCTTCCTCTGGATTGCCGACTTCAGGCCAACAATCCTCTTCTGCTGCATCTTTACGATGGTCTATGATCACAACGAAGAAGGTAACACGCTTGGAGAGTATGACAACCCACCCTTAGTATTGTCGGGCTTAGTGGCATCGCATACTACTCAAGTATTGTTCTCCTAGGCATAGGCACATCCTCGTTGCAGCGTATGTGGATCAAACCCATGACATGAGCCTTCTGCTTGCCTCAAAAGTAACCCCTTTCACCAGTTGAGCTATGCTTTTTTATGTGATGACCCACACCTAGTACTATTGGGCTTAGCGTCGTCGCACACTACTTAGGTATTGTTTCACATAGGAAGGGCATTCACTCTAGCGGCAACTTATGAGAGTTAAACCCCTGACCTATGACTTTTCTTTGCCAACCGGTGAAAGGTGTTTCCTTTGAGGCAAGCAAAAAGCTTAGGTCATGGGTTTGATCCACGTACACTGCAGCAAGGATGTTCCCATGCATATGAGAACAATACTTGAGTAGTGTGTGATGCCGCTAAGCCAGACGATACTGGGGGTGGGTCGTCACATAAAAAGGCATCGGCATCATACACTACTCAGTTATGGTTCTGCATAGGCAAGGCATTTAACTCAACAAGTGAGAAGCGTTGCCTTCATGGCAAACAAAAGCATAGGTCAGGAGTTCAACTCTTGTAAGCTGCAGCTATAGTGAATGCCCTGTCTATACGAAACAACACCTGAGTAGTGTGCGATGCTGCTAAGCCCAATGGTACTGGGGTTGGGTTGTCACAAAGAGATTGCAGGTGGATACCAAGATAAGGAAAAGGCAGCCGGTGGAGGCTATGGCAAGCTTACAAGAGAGCGTGATGTTGCTCTGTCTATTAAGCTTACTAAGGAGAGCTTTGACTGTTGTTGATGATGAGGAATTAGAATTGGAGGATGTGATGGAGAAATTGAAAGAGAAGATGGTGATGGTAGTGGAGAGTGCAAACTAACTGGGGATAGTGACAGTTGGAAAGATTAAGGAGGTCTTAACAACAGTTTAGATGGAGAATTTTTTAGCAGTGGATATTTATTTTAGCTTAATGTTAAGAGTACGGGGTTACGATGGGAATTATATGTCTTTTGTTTTGGAAACTTGTATGAGGTCCATCAAAATTGCCATTGAATTCATCATCACGAGATTGTTGGGCGAACATTAAATAAAAAAATAATGATGATGAATTAATTATGACGAAAAGTCAGCATATTTGCTCCATTAGTGGTGCCGCCATCACCATTAGTTAGGTAAAAATGGATCTAAACTGATTATATCCATCTTTTGCTTTCCAATAATGATGGCAAATAATTGATTATAACTGTAGTTGAGACCTCCGATGGCGATTCACATGCATGATATGATGATGAATTCCTCTTTTTGATATCATATTTAATAATAGAAAAAATAATGGCATTTTAATTGGATCTGTTCAGCACAACAATTTGGATCTTATCCTAATTGGTAGCAGTGGTAGCATTGATGGTGGAACTTATCACGCCCCAAAGGATACCCTAGATATGGGCCTACCACATATAGTACTTAAACTTAAGAATGATTTCCCGAAGTCATGAGAAAGCTTTAACACCATATGTAAGGCGTCTATCACAACAATAGGAGATACCGGTGGGATGTATAGTTCGAGATAGTAAATACAGCATACAAGAAATCTAGATAACCATCTAATTTAACATTAAGAGAATATAATCCTTACATCATCTTAGGGGCTTTCCTCTATAAATCTCCAAACAATCATAATATCAGCTTAATCTTCCACACAAGGAAACAATACTAATACCAAAAGATATTAAAGGATATTTAGCTTAAGATCTTCAAAGGATTTCCAGAAGCTCCCCAAAGCATAATCCCCCTCGAGTATATGAAGTCCTCGGGCATAAGAGATATTGGTCTTAATACAACAAAAGTCTATCGAAGTATAAGCATAACTACCTTAGTAAGAATATTTCTGATTCAACGTACCCGTATCAATAATTTCAAACAAGTTATTAAACAAGCATATGAATGCATCAAGCAAGTGAGCAAGCAATTCATATGATCTACCGAAAATCATATGTTTTGAATTGATTTACCCTTCCATTCAGAGGTTAGGTGTTTTAGGCTCTTTAAAACCCATCTTTGAAATCCAACTTATGTAGTTTATTTCTGGCTCCTACTCGCCCATCCTGAAATAGTTCTTTCTGGCTCCTATTCGCCCATCTTGCAGACTTATGGCTCTTGCAAACCCTACCACTACACTCTTGTCCCATCGAGTATAATAGCGAATGAAATGAAACTAACTACGTGATATACATGATTCAATTAATATAACTTATAATATATGATTAAAGTAATTTAAAAGTAATCATAGAATTTGCACACATTCCAACATAATAATAATAAAACACAATTTAATTAACAACAATTCATGTCTCGGTATGCTTAGCATTCGTTCAACTAATATTATCATCGATAATTCATTTTCATCTTTTCCTACTTCTAGTGCCTTTAGCTACAAGCACAAACAAATACGTAAAAGGTAGGAAATAAACTCACTCGACCATCCTTGCTAAAAACTCTTTACTCGTAATGGTCCTCCAAATATGGATCCTCCCAAACTTCGTTACCTAAACGAAAGAAATACCCAAAATGAGTATTTCATGAAATCTCTTCTTAAACTTTTTAATTCTATTCTAGCATTTGCGTCAAAATTTAGATAAGAGGAAGTCCAAATTAAAATGGCCATAACTAGCTCATTTTAATTAGGAATTTCACATATAATATACTATTTTCTACCTACTCAAAAGATCTATCCATTTCTAAGGATATTTTTATCATAAAAGCCATTTGGGTTGCAAATTACTATGGTACAGATTAGTTACGAATTTCATAATCCACAAAATATGATTTTCCAAACTTCTTTTTTACTTGAAAAACTTCAAGCAAAATATATGGATATTTATATAGTTGAAAAATCCTTTGAATATATATTTATACTCATATCGTATACATGATTTTTATAGTGTTGTCTCAACATTGATATTTCACAAACAAATTATCTTTAAAAGTTTTAAAAGATGAAACTTTGAAAATTTCTCCTTTTTGAATTGCTAGAAGGAAAACTAAAATATACTTGGGTTGTTACAGGTAAGTGTTTTCCTATTATACTTTCATTTTCTCACTTTTCAAAAGTAAATTAATTCCCAAAAATTTGGTTCTTTAAGTTATCTCCCAACTATATTTCTAGTGATTACAATTAAGCTTTTCAAAATTTTTCTTAAGTTGTTGATGTGGTCAAATATTTGGGGTTGTGTTAAATGTATGTTTTCCCCTCATATTTATATCCTTTTTTTCTTTAGCAAATAAGTTTACCTTCAAAACTTTACTTTCTTAGCAATTTTTATTTTTCTAAGTTGGTTTCTAAAATAGTGAGTTGATTTTATCTTGATTTGAAAAACTTATTTTATTCTTAATATTTATCAAGTGGTGGAATAATTCTTTTACATAAGTTTATAAGAAAAGCTTTTCTAATAAAAAATTCTCAATATTAGAACTTAGAAAAAATTTCATTTTAATTTTTAAAAGAGAATAACTATTTATAAAAATTAAGTTGTATACAAACTTTCTTAGTATGTGATTTTCAAAGTCTATCGTGAACCTATTTAAGTTCTATAAAAGATATGGTTGAGTTAAAATCTTAAGTTCAATGCTAAAAATTCTATCTTCATGGAGTATTTAGTTTTGATTTATAAAAGAAATGAGTTCCTTTTATTATTTTGAAGAAATCTTCATTACTACTTCTTCTAGAATTTATGATTAGCTTATCTTTTGAAAATTCCTTTTGTTAAAAAATCTAGTTTACTTCTCTATGTTTAAGAAAGAACCCATTTTTATTTTTATTTAAGACAACAACAATCATATCATGCATAAATATGATTATGTAGCAATAAAAAAATAAGAATATACATAATAAGATAGAAAGAAATACTCATAAGCAAATAAACGTGACAATATGGTCAAGCATTGGGAACCTTAGCTTCATCAAGGTATCCCGATCATGTATTGGAGCCTTAGCTTCATCAAGGCAAACCGGGACTAAGAATAGACTAGTCCCAAAAAGAAAATAAAAGAAAAGAAAGAGAAAATCGTTTTAACTTGATATGAACAAGTTTAAGACTAGAAAGACTAGCCTTAATAAATTGCTCGAAACATGTAAATAAATAAATTGCAAGGTATGAATAAATAAATAAATAGCGAGTGAGCTTAAATGCTCTAAAAAAATATATATAAATAATATACATAATACTATATAGAAGTTAGATTAGAGCAAAAATAATAATAACAATAATAACAATAACATAATAACATAATGTAAAATATAAACATGAACCTATTGTTGCTTCTTTAACTCTCATGAGTTTAAGAAATATACACTAAGCTCATGCTAAGTTGTATGAACATAATAAAGAATATAAGTAGGATTTTACCTAAGGTTTAATAGAGGATTTGAAAAGAAATGAATAGTTAGTGTGTTTGTTATTTTTCTTGAAAAGCAGTAAATGGTAGAGTGTTTTGAGAGGGGATTGTTGGAGAGAGATTTTGAGAGAGAATTTTGGTAGAGTTTTGTTATGTAAAATGAATGTGTGAAAGAATGAAGGAGGAATGGGGTATTTATAAATTTTGGAGTGAAATTTTGATGTAATAAAATAAATTAAAAGAGAAATAATATTAAGAAAGAGGAGGGAGGGCCGGCGGTCATCAAGAGAGAGAGAGAGAGAGTGTTTTGATTAAATTTTGTATTTTTATAAAGAAAAGTGATAATGTGTAAGGTTTGATGCGAATAAAGTTATGTTAAAATATAAAAGTATAAGAAATAGGTGTATAGGTAGTAAGAAATAGGTGTAAGAAAAAGTAGAAATAACGAAATAGTAGGAATAGTACTATAAATAGTAAACTAGACAAATAAAATACCGGTAGTAATAAAAATACGCGTAAATAAGCTATATCTGATATTTTTAGTTACCAAAAAATTGTGAAACTGTTATTTTTGAAATCCTCGTATAATTACAAGTCTTTTGGTGTTATAAGAATATTTTTACCGTTGGTGTTCTCAAGTACGGTTTTCGAAACTGATCCCACTCGAATCCGAAAAAACACTAGAATTATGCGAATCTAATATTTTTATACTTCCCTATATTGTTACGAACTCTTCTAAGCCATTAACTCAATTCCATTTTCTAGGGTTTGAGAGCATGGGTTTGCCAGAGTTGAAACTGTTAAATTGTCTTAATCTTTATTGACTTTTGAAACTCCGGTTTGACTAGGGTTAGGGTTTAATCCAACTTTTCCCTAGAAATTGAGGGGTTTACATCAGGTATTGGATATATGGATTGTCTCATGCTCGGATTTTTTAATCGAATGATTATTGAATTTTCTATTTTTGTTTTTGAAGATTCTCTTATGAAATCCCGTGATCGAAATTGTTTAAGGTTCGGTTTCATCTTGGGCTAGTCTTTAGGTTTTGATTTGGTATTCCAAAACCATTCTTGAAAAAATTTGGGGGTTTACAGAACTGCTGACTTTTTTTTTAATTTTTATATCTTTCCTAGATATTTTTAAAACAAAAATAATTATTATAATAAATGACACATCGGCATTGAAATTAATTGAATTTCTATTTTATTTGCCAACTCAGCTTTTGAGGGAGTGTAAGTACTGACTTTTAAAAAGGTTAGGAGTCCATGCAAATTTTAAAGTATTTAGAGGAGATTTGTGCAATTTGCCTAAATATAATTATAAAAAATATAAGGCTAAAATTACACCTTTAATCTTAAAGTTAATTATAAATAATTCCATTAGCATATTTTAGATCTAAATTTAATAAATGGACTCATGTTGGGCTGTGAAGTGTAAAACAAGCTTAGTTTATGACTTAAGGCTTAAATTAACTAAATGAACTAAAAATGAGCTTAAATAATTTGGACTATTATAGGCTTTTAATCTTAAAATTGATTTAATCAATAATTTAGATACATGATTTAAATAGATTAAAAGTGAGTTTTGGTTGATAAATTAGGCAACCCAGGCTTATAAATTAAAAGATGGGCATCGATATCAATTTAGGTCCAACTTGGCTAAATAAATTAAAATGGGCTATAATTTAACAAGTATGGGCTTAGCTAATTCTTTAGGGTCAAAATATTGATTTTTAGCTCCTTTTTGGCCTATTTCAACACTAATGGGCTTAGTCGCTTGCTTGAATCCAATAGAGACTAGACCTTGGAAATCTGGTCTTAGATTGATGTTGGGAGTAAGGTTTGCAAAGATAGAAAACTAGTCAATGGTGCATCGAGCGTGGGGTCGGTGTGGCCACTCTGATACCTAAGTTAAGGATAGTCATGATAAAGCCATAAGTTGGATTAGAGAAAGTAGTTGAGTGCGATATTATCTATCTCCACAGAAGTAAATGAGTATTTATAGGCAACCGACCTAGTGGTTACAGATGTTGTGGTGTAGTAAGCAAGTGGCACTAATAGTAGAGGACATGGGGCGAATCAATGACTAAACTATTTGGAGACCAGGCCGACCGAGCTATTCATGTTGAGCAATGAGTAAAGTGGACTGTGAAGGCAATTGAGCACCTACTAAGGCCTTGTGCTTATTGTGGGTTATGTCAATAAAGTTTGGGCTTCATAGGTTGGCTCAACCCATTAGTATATTAGGTTCAGCTCCAGTGGTCCTATGTTTCAAAACGGACCATCAATAGGCCTAAACTACTCAAATTGACTTTCCTTAGAACTTTAGGGCCTCAAAACAAAATAATTACTAGAGTACTCTTCATGGACTTAAATTGCCATATATGGGCCTAATGATTTATAATTATTCTAATTGGGCTTATTTCAAATTATTTAAGTTCATTATCAATTTCTAGGTATTGAATTCCCTAATGGGCTCATGTAACATTTCTTGGATCCAAAAGCCCTAAATATACTTATTGGGCTTAAATAGGAATTTTAGAAGGTCCAATAGCCTTAATTAAATCTAAATTCATTCTAACTGGGCTTTTACTCAATTCTTAAGTCCAATAACTCATATTACTCTAATTAGGTCTAATCTTAATAATAAACCCCAATTCCATCTAAATTATAATCCATAGTCTTAATGGGCTTCATTATAAATTCTTTAAAGCCCATTACTTTAAATGTTAAAAGACGTAGTTGAATTCTTATTGGGCCTCATTTATGACATTTAAAGGCCTAATTCTCTTAAATAAGAAATTTGATCTCTTATACTTATAGGCTTAATCTATGTTACTTAAGCCTAATAATCTAAAATGAAATTCAACTAAATATATCAATAACGGCCTTATATATACAAATATATATAAGATCTTACCTAACAATAAAACATAATTGGATAATTATTAGGAATTTAATAGTTAATTATATACTCAATACTCATATGAAATGTCTTTTATATGGATACTATCAATTCTGACCTACCTTTTGATATACTTATTGGTTTACCTTCTAATTTATACTAGACTATCAATTTATCAGGTACTTAGTAACTTATGTATTGCTTGAATAGGATAAACATCATAAATGAAATTACTACTTAAAAATGGTTAATAATAATTGAGTGATTGATTATGCGTGATCGTTTCTTAGACTTGGGCCAAGAGGAGACAACTTTGTTATGCGATGCTAGCACGACAGTTAAGAGCTTAGGCCATTTAGGAGGATTTAAGGGGTAACTGATGGGGAAATGGTGGTGGGGTAACGCTTACTTACATTTGATAAGAAGTTGTAACTTTATAGTTTCAAATCATGGGCTTTATTATACTGAATAGTGTGATGAACTAAACTAAGTAAAGATGAGTAACAATTGTAACCCCTAGATAAAGCTATTATTTTGATTAGAGATAAGAGATATAGGTATTCAGCCTACTTATCAACTCCCTGAGCAGTTGTCGCTACTCGGAACTTTTAGGTTCCCAACATATTGCTGGATGTGAGTACTCCATTGTTGATTTACCATATTAAAATTAACAAATATAAATTGTTGGTTGTTGTATTACATCTAGACTATGCGTGTATGATCATTTCATGTGTGCTTGTGGTGTTATATACTAAGCTTCGACTAAGTCATCTCTTTTTTAGGAGATGATGATTTTAGTTTGATGTTTATGCGCGACTCGGATATGAGATGGATCTATACGGGTTTTTAAATGAGCAGAATGGCCAAGAACGCTATATATGTATATCTCTGGAATGAAAGTTGTAATTACCATTTCAAACTCATTTTTCTTTTGAAGGCCTGGTTTGGCATTAGATACATTTATATTGATAATTATCCACTTTGTATTGTTCTTATTTTTCTGTTGCATAATAAAATGATTTCACAACCTAATTAAATGATTTTAGAATCTAAAATTGGTTAACAAACGATTATGATAAACAAATAGTTTATGGTAGTTTTAATGTATAAAGTTTAAGTGTTATACGTAATGAAACTAAATATGTCTTGATCTTATAATAAAGTAGTTAGTCTAGGCAACAAGATAGACATTTATTGGCAATATCTAGGCCTAAAGCTAATTTGGTGTCTTTTTTGAAGGAAGAATATGACCATTTGTTTGAATTTAGAATTGTTTTTCAATAATTACAATAGGGTCATCCTTTGAAATGGAAGCTCAGGTGGATTAGTGTTGTCTTATATAATAATAATCAAATTTTTTTTGTGCCTACTTCACATAGTATTCCCTTGTAGCTATTGGAGTTTCGTAATTCTTCTATGGGGGGTCATTTCAATATTGATAAGACTTATCACATAATTGCATCTTTTTTTTATCAAGAGTGAAGAAAATAGTAGCTAATTATGTTACTAATTACAAATGTGCAAAATGTTCAGGTACCAAATTGTCTCATTCAAAAACTGCAGAAATAGGAAAACCTTAGGTATCAAATGTGAGATTTACTGATATATATTTTTTCAAGTATGAAATACCACATTACCCCTCAAAAGCAAAGGCAGAACTTATGTGGTTTAGTTAATCAACAGGATTGTTTAACCCATCATGATGTAATCTAATGAATATAGGAGTTGATGTGACAAGTATTTCAATAATTTGATTATAATTAAATATGTATCTGAAATGTTTATTAGATGGTCTAATAAAAAAGATAGACCACATAATAAAAAAAATTTTCCAAATAAAATAGTGCTATTACTATATTCATACTAATAATATGAGTTATTAGTTTTTAAATATTTATATTTTTTTCATGATTTTTTTGTCTGTATGGAACATTAAATGGAGTTAATTAGTCAAATAAGTTTGATTAAATTTAATTACTATTTTTACTAGCCTTTATTATTCTAGACACATGCTTTCATAGTTTATTGGAGGAAAAAATTATTGCATTTAAAGAAATATAAGTTATATGTAATAGTATAACTTGCAGTTGTAACTTGCGATTTTTGGACCTAAACGTTTTCAACATCACATTTATAAAATGTGAATTCCTTATGAATTAGTAAATAATATCTTTAAGATGTAATATTGAAATTTTGAAATGTTATTAGTAATTTATTTCACATCATGGTAATTTTTCTTAATGAGTGGTAAACAAATATCACAACTTTAGTTTTTTTTTATTTTTTTTTTCACCACCAAATAAAGTTATTATTTAAAGAACCAAGCAACCCTGTGCCATAAATAAAAAACATTAAACTCACCCAACAAATCCACTGAAAACACGAAACTTTAGAAATGTAGCCCAATCACTGTTCGAAAAGGGCAAAACTAAGTCACAGCCATGTGACCGAATCATAGCCTTGTCCTTTGTCGTTAAGTATTAGTGATTTATGAATATAGAATTGCTAGATTAATTGCACATATAATCCAATTCCAGTACGTATGTCTTCTATTTTGTACCTTTACTTTACAAATCTTTAATATTAGTTTCTATTAAATGCCATAGAACTATTTTTAATATAAAAGAGTTTTGCACCCATCATCAAATATTTATACATAAATATCTTAGAATGATAGGTTTTTTTATTTTTCCCTTAAATATTTAAAAAAATTAGACTTAATCATTTTGTTGAAAAACTTAGTTTATACCGATAAATTATAAAAGTCTTTGCCTTAACCATATTTAAAAATAATAAATTATGTATATTGTTAATGTGAAATGTTATTTTAGTGGATTTTTTTTTTACTCTTATGTTGCGTTTGGTTTATAAGAATGAAATTGATATTCCAACTTTATTATTGCAGCTGGTAGGTCATTTGCCCTAAGAGTGTGAAAAAAATCGAATGTTTAGGTTAATCAAACCGAAACCGAAAAACCAATACAAAAAAAAGATTAACCGATCCATCGGTTTAGGTTTAGGATTTGCATTTTTTATTTTTTCGGTTTTCGGTTACGAATTTGGTTTATAGAATCAAAAACGATGGTTTCGATTAACCGATCTGTATTTATAAATTTATATAATTTATAATATACTTATATAATTATTTTTTCAAAATATATATATATATATATACACACACTAAATTATCATGTTGAAACGTGAAACCCTTTCTTCTTGGGGAATATAAGAAAGTGATGGAGCTCATAAGAAAGTGTTCAACTTTAAGTTATTATAATATTGTAATTCCAAACATGTTTTTATCGAAATAATCATGTTTTAATTTGATAATAGTTCTAGTCTTGAAGACTTTTTTATTATTGCATGTTTGATGGTGTTATCAATATGAATTATGTTGAAATGAATGGTTGAAATGAGAAGAAATAAATGCATGTATGTTTGAAAATTGAAATGATGGTATTTGATTGAGATTTTGTGTTGAGCTTAACAATTCAAGGTTGATAAGAGCACATGGGCAAAATGCTATTATAATGGTTATCTTGATGGCACCAATATATGTTGACAACTGTTCATATGTCTTATATTTTTAATTTACAATTTTTAATATAATTATAAAAAAAATTCTCTAATTTTTTTACGGACATATTGAAAAATATGGTTAACTGTAAATTTTGTATAACCATTATGTTAAATGGTTAAAAATCGAAAATCGAAAAAAAAAAAAAGTTAACTGTTAAGACGATTAACCATTTATAATAAATTAGTTTAGGATCGCGATATTAAAACACCGACCATAATGGTTAGGTTTGTAAATCCCCGAAATTTTTGGATTCGAATTAAAACTTAAACCCTAATTGGAAGTCAACTGGATTTTCAAAGTCAACAAAACCTAGTTTACCGTAACCGCTTAAGTCCGGCATCACCGTTTAAGAAACTCTAAGAATGTAAGAAAAAGTTTAGTAAGTAGAATAGTTTGTAATCATCCAAGGAAGCCTAAAAAGATCAGTTTAGTAAAACCGAAACTCATTTGAACCCGATCGGACATAGTTCTTGAAAAACGTGTCCCGGAGCCGGAATAGAAAAAATATTCTGAATATACCGTTAGACTCGTAAAAATATAATATTTTCAAAAATATCAATTTCATAATTTTTTGGTAGCAAAAATATCAGATATCGCATTTATACGCATATTTTCTTACTACCGGTATTTAATTGTCATGTCTACTTTATATTACACTATTTACTACTATTCTACACTATTCATCTATCTCTACTTTTTCTTACAACCTACTCTTACAACCCATACATCTATTTCTTACACATTTTCATTTCCAATACAATTTCACATCTTTCATTTCTTACTTTTAATTAACAAAATAACAAAAAAAAAAAATTTTGCCTCCCCCATGCACTAGATTTGCGCCGGCCCCTCCCTCATCTCTTCCAATTTGTTTTATTTTTACTTTATTTAATTAACACAAATTATCTCCCACATTTTCCTATAAATACCCCCTCATACTTCCACTTCTTTCATATTTCCTCTACACTAAAGTTACTATACTCAAATCTCTCTCAAAATTTCTCCAAGAAATTTCTTCCAAGAAGTTCTCTTTAGTTAGTTCTTTTAGGTAATCATTCTTCAAGATTTACATATGTTCATCTACTTAGTATGAACTTAGTGTATGTTTTCTAAAACCATGAAGGTTAAGAAAGCAACAATAGGTTCATACTTTGTTTTTGTTCATAATCTAAATTCCCTTATGTTGATTTATGTTTATAACTATCTAATATATCCATATAGCTATATATATTATTTATTTAGAGCATATAAGCTCATTGTCTTGCAATTTACTTACTTTTCTTGCAATTTATTTACTTCCTTGCAATTTATTTAATTTCAAGTTGTTTTTAAGACTAGTCTTTCTAGTCTTAGACTTGTCCTCATCAAGTCAAAACATTTCTTTTTCTTTTGGGACTAGTCATTTCTTAGTCCCGGGATACCTTGAACAAGCTAAGGTTCCAATACTTGATTTATTTTCTCATTCTTTCAAGTTATTATGTTTCTTTACATTTTCATAACTTTATGATTCATATTCATGCATGAACATAATGATTTTGCCTCAACAAAATAAATAAAGAAATGTTTTCTTAAAAATAAAGATTTTTTCTAGGAATAAAATAGGATGTAAATTTTTCTAAAAACTAAGAAGCCATCTTAAACAAAACTTAGAGAAGTTCATAAGGAATTTTACAAACATACATAACACTAAAAGAACTTTTTAAAAGTAAAATTTTTCAACTTCACTTTTCTTCAAATGATAGAAATTCCTTTTCATTAAAATAAAATGATCTCAAGAAATCAAGAAATTATTTTACTAAATATAGAAGTGTTACTATTTTCAAAAAGTGTTGGAAGCTAAGCTTAGGAAATTATTTCTTAGGAATATAAGGAGAATAAGAAAATAAAGAAAAGAAATACTCATTATAAATAACTTAAGATAATTTTAAAAGCAAATGAATATTTCAAGAGTTCTCAAGTTTCAAAATCTTTCAAAACTTTACTTTTTCATAAATTGAGACAACTTCATTTACTTCATACATTTGTTATGAGTCATTACATATATGTTTATACCTTTCAAAAAGCTTATAAAATAATTGGAAAATCTATCTCTTCAAGTGAGCTTTTGATAAAAGGAGGAAATCAAGTTTTTGCAAATTCGTGGTAAATCTGGTCACTGCCTTTTCGGGACCCAAACGACTTAGTTTTATGAAAATAAGTTTAGAAATGTATAGATCTTTTTGAGTAGATAGAAAACGGTATATTATATGCGAAATTTCGAGTTAAAATGAGCAAGTTATGGCCATTTTAAGTTGGAATTTCCTCTTATACGATTTTACCACGATTTCAAGAAAAGTTTAAGATCTTTAAGAATAGAAACTTCATGAAAGACTCATTTTGGGTATTTCATCTTGTTTAGGTGGAGAAGGACCCGAGATCGTTTTTCCGAAGCATTGCTTCGATTAGGATCTACCGACATGGAGTGAGTTATTCCTTTTACTAAGTTACATTTCCTTGTTTTGTGCTTGTAATTAGTAGCACTAGCAATTAAGAAAAAGATAAAATGGATAATTGTTGTGTAACTTGGTATTATGAATGAATGAGTATAAGTTAAGAATATCGGAAGTTGGTTTGATAAATAAATTGTGATTCTTGTATTGATATGATGAAAATTATGTTGATCGCCTTTAACTTGAACTAAACATCTTTTATTAAATTTATATTAAAATCAATTCATGCACATGAGTCACATTTGTTTCACTACTATTCTTCGTGTGGGGAAACAAGGAAATGGTAGTGGTGGCTAGTAGGAGCCGGAAAGTCTACATGGGCTAGTAGGAGCCGGAAAGTCTACAGGGTAAGCAGGAGCCGGTAAATTTGCAGATATTGATGGTCATATGAGCCTGTAACCTCCCAACCCTTATCATGGAGGGCGTTAAATCCATGTTACACTTGATTTCTGGTTAATCATGTGTATCTTGTGTGTTCATATGATTGATGCATTCTCATATGTTTTGATTAAAGTACTTGTATGAATTATGGAAATGTCTTATAGATGGAATTATCTCACTAAGCTAGTTTTTCTTATACCCTTATAGCTTTTTGTTACAGTACAATTATCTTTGGTTGGCCCCAAGGAGCCCTATATGCCAGGTACAAGTATAAGCTACTAGGAGTTTTTAGGAGAAGCTTTATGTATTTAAGTTTTAAACATAGGCTTCTACGAAAATCTCTATAGTAGGCTTATGTTATAGTGATTATTATTTTGAAAGACTATTAAAGCGGGGGAATGCCCCTAAGATGATGTAAGGATATTATCATGGAAATCTTATATTTATTTATATAAGTTCTTGCCTACTTTTATTATCTACTTAAATGTAATACCCTTGTGAGTCTCCTACTATCTTGGAAGCACGCCTTGCATGTGATATCGAAGCTCCTACATGGCTAAGGTTGTCATTCATTAGCTTTAATATTATATGCGGCGGACTACCACATTTAAAGCACCCTCCGGGGCGTGACAAGGTTCAAAAAATAGTGTCACAGACCAGTTAACCAAACCGTGAACACTCCTAATCACAGGCGTGAATGTCCTATCACCTTCACTTCCTTCATTTTTCTCTCTTAATTTATTACAAATTGACCCATAATCATTGATATGATATATTCCATGGCCATGTAAGAAACCATACTCATCTTCTTGAGGTTGATTCAATAGAATTCTTTGAGTTAAATTTTGTAATCCCTTTGCTTGGGCTCTTGTAATAGGACCCGTAGGAAGTTGATTCCTATCATTTCCCCCTGGTTGCTGAAGATTTGCTTTAAACTAGGCTTATGGTGTATTAAGTCTTAAATATTGATCTGGAATGAAATTAATAGATATGATCAGTGTTATTATCATAAATGACACCCCGATAGCAACCCGAACTATACTCTATCTCACTTGATATGATGCACAAGAAAGATGAAGTGGTTATTCACCACAATTGCAAGGGATTGATAAGCACTCATTGATTTGCTCTAAAAAATGAAAGGCAAATACAAAGAATGAGTTTAATAATAATATCTTGTTAAGGTTTACAACATAAGAGTGGGTATTTAAATAACCCTTCATTAATGGCAAACTTATAAATAATATAAATTTAAAAAGAAAATTCATGCAAAATAGGGTAAAGATGAATCACGGGTGTGATCCTCCCATGGCTAGCCTCTAATCTTCATAAATTTATCAATCACGGGCGTGATTTTTGGTTGATCATGACAGTCACTGTAAACCCCTAAATTTTTGGAATCGGTTTAACATAAAACCCTAAAACGGAAGTTAAACGGAACCCTAAAGGTCAACAAAACCCTAGTTTACCGTAACCTCTTAAGTCCGGCATTGCCGTTTTCTTTGGCCCTAGAAAACAAAGTTGGGATAATTAGCTAGAATAGTTCGCAATAACCATAGGTTATATAAAAATAATAGTTTTGCGAATTTCGGGTGTCCTTCGAATCCGATCGGACACAGTTCTCAAAAAACGTGTCCAGGAGCCCGGAATAGTAAAAATATTCCGAATACACCGTTAGACTCGTAAAAATATAAGTTTTCAAAAATATCATTTCGTAATTTTTCGGTAGTAAAAATAACAGATATCGCATTTATACGTGTATTTTCTTACTACCGGTACTTTATTAGTCATATCTATCTTACATTACACTATTCATTACTATTCTACACTATTCTTTTATCTCTACTTTTTCTTACACCTATTCTTACACACTCCATAACCTATAA
This sequence comes from Combretum micranthum, assembly GCA_024138025.1. Classification (NCBI taxonomy): domain Eukaryota; kingdom Viridiplantae; phylum Streptophyta; class Magnoliopsida; order Myrtales; family Combretaceae; genus Combretum; species Combretum micranthum. Next base: position 47,392 of record JAMXBD010004326.1, on the reverse strand, counting down.
TCCTTACTTTTTACCTTTCCCATAACTTTATTTCACATCTACCTTACACATTACATCTTTATTTATCAAAAATAAAAAAAATAAAATCATTCCCCTCCCCATCTATGGCGGCGCCCCCTTGTCCCCTCTCCCTCATTTTTGTTTCAATTTTTATTTATTTTAATCACAAAAATCACTCCACATTTTCCTATAAATACCCCCTCCTCTTTCACTTCTTTCACACATTCACTACCCACAAATTCTTACCAAAACTCTCTCAATTTCTCCTCTCAAAACTCTCTCAAAATACCATCCCAAAACTCTCTCAAAATATTTCCACAACAACTTCTACCAACAACTAAAACCCATAACCACATAACCATACCAAAGTCTTCTTTAGGTAACCACCTTCTACTATTTTCTTCTTCTTCATGTCATGTAACTTTACATGACCATAGTGTGAGTTTCCAAAGACTACAAGTTATGGAAGCTACATTATGTTCATGTATTGTTCTTGTTCATGAAAAATCTATTTATGTTCATGTTATTATTTTTGTTCATATTATTGCTACTATATCTAAATATTATTATCTATATATGTATATACATATCCTTTAGAGCATATAAGCTCACTTGCAATTTATTTACTTTCCTTTGCAATTTATTTATTAATTCCTTGCAATTTATTTACTTATTCCTTGTTATTTTAAGACTAGTCTCTAGTCTTAGACTTGTCCTCATCAAGTCAAAACAAGTTTTTCTTTCTTTCTTTCTTTCATTTTATTTTATTTTGGGACTAGTCTACTTCTTAGTCCCGGGAGCCTTGAAAAAGCTAAGACTCCAATACTTGATTTTATTACCTATGTTATTTTGCTTGCTATTATTTTCTCATAAGTCATGTTCATTTAAATTGTTGTCCAAAATTTCAAGTTCTAAAAATAATTGACGAAAAGGAGATTTTTACATTTAGGAACAAGTTTATGTAAAGTAGGAAATCTATGGTTTGAAAAACAAAAATAAAGTTATCTCTTTTCAAATTACAAGAAGCAACTATTAAGATTTTAGAAACTACTTTACTATAAAAAGTTCTCAAGTCACATATTGCTCCACTTTGTTTTATCAAGAAAATAAACTTTTATGAATGGTGATTTCTATGAAAAACATAAGGCATGAGAAAAGAATGAGAAATTTTCAATAAAGATTTTTGCAAACAAATAGACAAAGGAATTTGTACAAGAAAATAAATAGGATAATAGGTATTTTCTAAAAACTCTAAAATAGTATAAGTGTAGAAAACTTAGAAAATGGAAAATTTTATTTTCAAAGTTACTTAGGAAAAATAATAAAACCAACATAAAGCTTTTTAGAAAACAAAAGGAAACAAAGTATTCATTTCAAGAAATTTACAAAAACAATTTTTGAAAACTATTTTTCAAAAACTTCAACCGACATTGTTTTACTCAAGAAAAATAATTGGCAACAAAACACTTGAGCATGCTTGAATATGAGTTCTATAGTTATAAAAAGAGAATTTTTACTATATAGATAACTAAGTATTTATCAAACAAATTTTGATTTCTTGAACCAAAGTTGTTTTGTGTTGGAAAATTCGTGGTGAACTTTGTCGCCACTGTTTCGGGCCTATATGACCTTGTTTGTTAAAAGTAATTTTGGAAAAGGGTATATCTTTTCGAGTAAGTAGAAATCGATATATTATATGCGCGATTCCGAGTTAAAATGACCAAGTTATGGCCATTTTAAGTTGGAACATTCCTTTATACGAACTTTAACGTTCTTTTGACTTTGTTTTGTCAAATTTTAAGAAAATCATCAAGGAATACTCATTGTGGGTATTTTCTTTGGCAAGGTGACCCCGAGCATTATTACGATTAAGTGGAGTGTGTGAACGACTCATCCGCCTAGAGGAATAATCGATATAGCATCGTGAGTTTATTTCCATTAAATGCTATACTTGTTGTGCTTGTAAAATAGTTGCATTAGAATTAGGAAAAGATAAACCGATATGTATGTAAAATAATTCTTTGAAAGAATTTTAAGAATATCGGAGCCGGAATTGTTTTAAATGTTTGTTTTAGTATAACATTTGATTTATATGAAATTCTTTGATCGCCTTAAATTCAAAAATAATTATGCTATGACTTTATAAATAAATGAATTCATGCATACCACGAAGTGAGTCACATTGCATTTTGGGTTATTATCCTTGGGTGAGAAGGATAGTAAGCTCATGTCGAAAGCAACACTTGGCGGAAGATCCGAAAGCGATTGCTTGGCGGCTTAAGGGAAATGCTTGGCGGATGATCCGAAAGCAAGGTCAAATCAAGTAGATTCGGAATGCTTGGCGATGAGTGCTCGCAAGCATAAAACTTTTTAATTAAAACTACTTGTTTTGAGGTTAAGTATCACCAAACCCGAATGGAGGGCGCAAATCCATTCAACATATAGTTCCCGAAAAACTATATGCTTGTTTGCTCACGTGTATGTTGCATTACATTTGATTGTTTAATCAACTTGTTTGAAATCTTGTTACAAGAAGTTATTTATGGAAATATTCTCACTAAGCCTATTAGCTTATACCCCAATAGATATCTTTTGCAGTTTCCCTTTATGGTTAAGGCCACGAGGACCCTGCGGGCAGGTAATTTCTTTTTGATAATAGAAATTTAGATAAAGTGTAGTTTAGTATTGATGTACAAATATCCATGTAATAGATTAGTGATCAAAGGGAAATGTCCCTAAGTTTGTAAAACCATTGATATGAATGAATGATTATTATGAATCCTCTTTTCTTAATGTTATTTATATCTTCTTAAACTTCATAATTCATAATGGTCCTCTAAAGTTGTGAAAGTACGCCTTACACTTAATATAAAAGCTTTTGGGAATGGCTAAGGTTGTCATACTTAAGCTTTAATATTGAGTGTGGCGGACTGTCACGTCTAGGGTACCCATTGGGGCGTGACAGTCACAACAGTGACTCTCCCCTTAGTAGGCTTGGGTCTCCCTCTTTTTGTAAAGTCATGGCCATGACTCTCCCCTTAGTGAGCTCAAATCTTCCCTGTTTCATAAGTCACGGGCATGACCATGTCCTTGGTGGCCTCTGGTCTCCTTCTCTTCAATAGTCATGGGCATAAATGTCCTATCACCTTCACTTCCTTCATTTTGTTTTTTTCTAATTTCTTACCAATTGACCCATAATCATTGATATGATATATTCCATAGCCATGTAAGAAACCATACTCATCTTCTTGAGGTTGATTCAATAGAATTCTTTGAGTTAAATTTTGTAATTCCTTTGCTCGGGCTCTTATAATAAGACCCGTAGGAAGTTTATTCTTATCACCCAACCTCATTCCTTGTAATTGAGGGTTAATAGGCCTCAAATACCACCATCAAAAAGGAAAAAAAAAAGTAGTTTTATATGGAATTTTAACTATACAGTTAATAATTCCATGCAAGAAGAGTAAGTTCACACTAATAGCATAAAATAATCACATATTATGTCATATGTATCTTAGATAATCAATATAATATAGACATACACAACTTATTCAAATCTTTATAATTTGTTTTAAATTTGAAAATTTTTACAAAAAGATACATTCAAATTCACCAATCACAAAGTAGAGGTAGTTTTCATAATTATCCTTAGCAACTATAACATACATGTCAAGTAACATTTTCTAGTGCCAAAAACATGATTTTTATTAAGATTAAAATGCTAAGATGACATGATTACCTCACATATTGAAGCTATTACAACCATACACATCAACACAAAAAACCACATTTGCATCCCAAACCAAAGACTTCACTAAATTAATCATCTAGCTCATACAAAACCAACCAACATTTATTATAAATTTGCCATAAACCATTTCCAAACACAGTAATCACCAAATTGATATTGTTAATATCTTAGAAACATGTCAAAAATCACAAATTATACAATTAACAAATTCAATTCACCCAATCACTAATTTAGCCTAAATTACCTAAATTATGACAAAAAACCCTTACAAGACCTATCAATATAACCCTTATCAATTTATAATAACTCTAATGTCACGTTTGGTACACAACAATCATTGAAATGGAATGAATTAGAATAAGAGGTATATAATGGAATGGAATAAATAGTGGAACGATAAATCCTCTCTTTTGTTTGGATATATCATGGATCGAATAGAATGGACATGGTATTCGTCAAAAATATCATAATAATAAATGTGCATAATAAATTTGTAAGAGGATAAAATGGGAATTATAATAGTAGTCATTAATGAGCATAAAACCGAATAGCAGTTCCACCTTCTTAAGGGTAGTTCGAATTTCCCCTCAAATTCAGAATTGTTGATTTTTAGGAATCGTGATTCCAGTTTTTCAAGGATGCATCTATCACGCCTCAAAAGGGGGTCTAGTAAAAATAATCTAAAGCTATCATACCACGTGTGCACCCATAATATGAGAGCCGTCTTGTAAGTCAGAGTGTACAAGACTATTTATTTATCAATGTCTATCATATAAATGGTAAATTATATTACTGGATTTCAACTATGGAATCCGATTTTCCACTTTCTACGAAGATCTCAGAGAATCGGTATCCCCTACCAAATAATGAAAATGGGGTTTCAAACTTACAACTTACAAATTTCAATAATTATACAATTTATCTAATTTACATTCTAAGTTTACCATATCCTATATTTCTAACTTCAATAAAGTCTGTTGGAGAAGCTCTCTTCATACATGCCTAGCCTAATCCCAGCTAGCATTATTCCTGCACATCAACTGTTGGGGGGTGAGTGAACCATGGCTCAGTGAGATAACCTGACCAGACCACACATCAAACAATAACAAACAAGTATACTTTCCAAACATATGTAATGCAACAAGAAACCATATGAGGCACGTGCAGTATGGATGACTAGAATCCAAACTAATGGAGATTTACGCCCTCTCTTGGGGGTTAAAGGAATCATGTTACTATGTGGTTCGTCTACCCAGGGGAGACTAAGATTTCAAGAAAACAACAGTCATCACTTTATTTATCACTTTAATTTATCATTTCTTTAACACTCATTTCATGTTTTCAGCCCTAGACTCCTCCACTAGGTGTTAGTCATTCCAAGCAATACCATAAGCAGCATTCCTTCGTTTACCTTTTAGTTCCTATGGTACCAATAGATCTAAGATAACCTTACATATGTCTATTAGCCTTATAAGCCTAGGCTTACGAAGCATTACCAAAAGTCTGGAATACTAACACAAGTAGGTGGCCATGCTTTATGCAATATATGCAATTTATGTTATGCATGCAATGCATGGTCATTTCCTTTATGGTACCAGCAGATTTTACTCAAGTTTAACGTGGTCATACAATTCACAAACATCAACAACATGCTACATACAGTAATTATCATACAATAGATTTATCACTTAAAATAGGATAGTTTAGCAATCAAGCACACACCATACATCATGCAATATACCCAATCTCTTATGCATATCAATTGAATATATTATTATAGGTGCAGCTATTCTACAAGCACAAACAGTATGATAAAGACAAGTTACTCACCTGTGGTCCTCGTTAACTATCGGAATATGCTACTAGAAATCTAAGAACTGATCTATTTTTCCTATGAAATGAAATAACAATATTTATCATTAATTTGTTATTTATATAATGACATTGACAATATTCTTTCAGGTCCTAGTTATCAATTCTAGTATATTATCTACTTATTTAATTAGGAATTTTATCTATATATATATTTATTTATTTCTTATTTTCTTATGATCAAAGTTATGGAATCTATAAGGGAAGTCTTTCTAATTGTAATGGTTATTCAATTTTATCATTTAATCAACCTATCCTTTTATTACTTCCGAAAATAAGATATTTGATAAACATATTCACCATATTAATTATGATATAACTTATACTATAATTTACACTAATTCTAAAGTAGACGTATTTTAGAAATTACATACTCCTTTCTCTTTATGGTTTTATCTAGTATGTTAATCTAAGCCAAGTTGACGAAAACTAATCACCTAACTCAATTACTAATTCTATTTTAATTAGCTTAATCAATCTAATATGATTTTACTTAGTAAAAGAATTTATTTAAGATATATTAGTTCTATTTATATTATTTATTTTCATTTTGATTGTCCTGATCTTATTAGGTATTTATATATATCTATCGAATATTTGAAAAATTCGTATTTAGCATGCTTATATTTTTATAATTATTATTATCACTATTTTAATATTGTTCCTTATCTGACCTACTATAGTATTTATATTTATTTATTGTTGTTTAGTATTGTCGTGTTTCTTTTCATATACTTCATATAACTTTCTTGTTATGAGTAGGTATCACATTATTTAAAAATTTAGCTTATTTAAATTTCCATTCTTATGTATAAAATATATATTTTAGAATTGCTATACTTTATTTTCATTTAGAAAGTACAATAATATAAATAATAATGATAATAATGTTAGTAATATTATTAGTAATGACTATAAAGAAATTTACTATTAATACTAATATTATTTTTCATAATAACTATATTAAAATAGTAGTAATCTTAGATATAACAATAATAATAATACATATCATAGTATAATAATACTAGTAATAATCATAATAGCGGTAGTATCATAATAATTTTATAACAGTATTTTTTATTATAATGATAATGGTATTTATTAGTGATAATAACAATAATAATTGGTATTAATAATAACAATTATCATAATAATAGTATCATTAATAATATAACTAATACTAACATTGGTAATAATAATAATAATAATAATATCACCAATATTAACAATAGTAATAATAATCATACCATTATTTATAATAGTCATAGTAGCAATAATAATAATATTAATGATAATATCATTAACAACATTAACAATAATATAATCATAATAATAAGAATAATATTAATAATAATAATTTTAATGATAATATCAATATTAATAATGAGTTTTTATAGTAGTAGTAGTAGTATAATAATAATAATAATAATAATAATAATAATAACACAATAATAATAATAGTAATAAAAATAATTATAATATTCATCATAAAGTAATAAGATTAGTAATAATCATAACTAATAATGAGTTTAATAATTAAACGCAACACTTTTAATAATAATAATAATAATAGAAGTAAATCATATTTGATTTGATTTAATTTAATTTTTTTATATATTTTTCGGATTCTCGAGTGGTACATGGCTGTGTACTAGTAGTGCTCTTTTGGGTTTCAAACCTAGAATCGAAGCCGAGAGATATACGTGGTGTACATGGCCTCGTGTCCACCTATGCTCTTTAGGAAAACGACTATTCATCGTCTTGGTCGCGTGATTTGATCCTATTTTGATATTTTTCACGTCTAAATTGTTTCTAAAGCATTCCTAAGTGTTTATATATATTATATAAACTCATATATCATCATAAAACCTATCAACATGTATATAATCTTAAGTTGTATGAAGTTAAAGAGTGTAACTAGGGTATTTGTAAATTTTACCTTTTTGGGATGAATTTGAAGGTGGTACTCATTCTTCCAAACCTTGTTTCGACCTTAGAAGTATAGAAGTATAGTTTAAGATCATGTTTTAATAATTTAAACTGCTTAAAACGAATTAACTTACCTTATTCTTCTTTTCCAAGCTTGAATTTATATTTTAATGAGGTTTTATTCTTTTATAGGAGCTTGTTAGAGATGTGTTTCGGGGTGAGCTTTGTTGCTGGTTTTTAGAGAGTTTGTGTGGCTGCTTAGGGTTGGTTTTATGTGTGTAAAGAGCCTTGCTGGTTGGTTCAATATGAGGCTTAATATAGTCATATATATATATGGAGAAGAAGAAGAAAAATGGTATCTCTTCTCATAGAAATCTCCGCCAAGATTGTGCTTGTCCAAGGTGAGTTTTGATGCATTAAATGAGGGTCTTGAGTTGGCTATATTTTGATTGGTTGATGTGTTGAATTATTGACCTCTTTTAGTAAATTATTTGCACAAGTTGGAGAAGATTTCGGCTGGGAAAAATCTATGCATTCTTGGCCATATATTTGGTGCAAATTGTACCGTACATGTACAAAATTTGTGCCAATGATTAACAAAAAAATATTATAATAATGTTTAGTTAAGTAATTATCAATTTTTAGGATAGTTTATTAAGCTAAATAGGTACAAATGTGTCAATTATTTTAAGTGTTTTGGATCCATTGGTTACGTATAGGAAATGGCTCAAAAAATTAAAGAGAAGAGATAACATGAAAAGAATAAAAAAAATGTAAGGAAGATAGGATGAATGGAAATGCAAAAACAATGAGAAGATGATGGATTTATAATCAACAACTGTGCAAGGAGTGAGAAAAAATATGAACTTGTGAAAAAGTCAATTTTGTGGGTCCAAGTGATACACATGATAAATACTTATTCGATAATATTTTAGATGAAATTTTACATATTATCGATATTAAATATTTTGAACATTATGGTATACATAGAATTTCTATTAAAGATATGTGTATGTGTGTTATTGTGTGTATGTTTGTTACGTACAGGGGAAGAATCCAAAAGAAGAAAAGAGAAAATGGAAAAGAAAATTAAATAAAAAATGTAAGGAAGATGGGATGAATGGAAATACAAAAACAAAAAAGAAGATGGTGAATTTATAACAAACAACCATGTAAGGAGTGGACAAAAATATGAACCTGTGCAAAAAGTAAATTTTACGGGTATAAATGACACGTATAATAAATATTGATTCGATAATATTTTTGATAAAAATTTACATATTATCAATATTAAATATTCTGAATACTATAGTATACATAAAATTTTTAATTTAAGGCTATTACGTTTCAATTTTTATACCTACTATCATAAATTATATTTTATCTGTTTAAAAGTTTTGTTTGATGGTATTTTGATAAATTAATAATTATATTTCTCTTAATTTGACTTTATTATAAATTTATATGGTTTGAAATTACATATGAATTCATTACTATTTATAGATTTATTCTAGAGCTTTTATTAGATTTAGAAATTTAATATTTATTTTATATTTGTTACTTGGTTCTTTTTACTAATTATAAGTTACTAAGTTAGATCATAACTTTAGTTTCTATAGACTCAAAATTATTTAACTTAAAGGTATTGATATGTTTTGAATATTAAAACTTAGGTTCTTAAATATTAAACAGTTTTCTTTATTCTTTCATTTACTTTATGTCGAAAATTCCTTATTTTTAAAGTCTTATTGATAAGGATACTTTATTCTAATTTGTTTATACTTAAATTTTAAATCGCTTAAAATTTGGAGTGATTTCTGATATTTTTATTATAGTTCTTTTATAATTCTGCATTTCATTTGTAATATTTATTATAATCTGGTTATATAAAATTAATGGGATTACAGCATCCAGACATAAAAATGGGAATAGAACCCAGAGTCATGATTGTATTCCGGGTTCATTCCCGCGTACCAAACATGGCATAAGTCCTTAAAGCACATTAGACATCATTGAATTCCAAACATAAATATGCTTGTTATATTAATCACAAGCAATCCAAACATTCCATCAAGTTATCCTACATGTTCATACTACAAATTCCACCAATTAGTACTATGAAGCATCCCTAATCACTTTTGATGATAAAGGTCATCGAATCCCTTCTTTAACACCTAAAAAACATAATACCTATTCAATTGCACCCCTTAATTATAAATTCCAAAACAACCCATAATATGATTTTGCCTATCACTAGCTATAGAAACCACCAATTTTATCAAATCAACTCTAGTCAATTCCTCAAGTTCTTAGATATTAATTTAACATCACGCTATACAAACCCATATCTACACACACATTCATGCCACCCAAACATCCACACACCATACCCACACACACACACATTTCTACTTGCGATCCAACTTTCACCAAATTTTATCAACTAAACTAAATTCAAAACCTAACCTAAGTTAAAGAATTTGCCTTATCCCTACTTGAAAAGCTGGTTGCCAACCTTAAAGATCTCCAATCTTTGTTTTCCTCTATTTCCCAAGCTCAAACTATCACCCAAGAACAATATACTCGCTAAAAGGGCTCAATAAGTACAAATTAAGATAAAGCTTAAGTTTAACATGGTTTCCTCACCTTATCCTTGTATGATCCAAAATGGGAAGCTCTAAAACTCGTCAAGAAATTATAATTCTTGATCATTTCCTAGAGAAAAAGAAAAGATAATATTAGCTATATTCATATGTTAATTATGCAATTGGAACACAATGAAAGGTCAGGGTTTAAGATTTTAAGGGCTTGCATGAGAGAGACATTGGAAAGGGTATTATAGAGTATATTTTGAAGAAGAAATTGAAAATGAATAGATAAGAGAGAGGGGGCAAAAGAGCAAGAGAGAGTAAAGCTAAAAGCAAATGAAAGGGGATAAAGTTAGGGTTTAGCTCATTTTGCTGGGTCCACATACATACATGTACAAATTTGACTAATTTTTCTATTTAATTTATTTTTATGTAAAATTATCATCCAAAAACATTTTTTAATTTATTTTATTAAAGCGTTTTTTATATGTTTTTAAATTTTCAAATTTTTTTCCTGATTAGAAGCAAATTAGAAAGCTTTTTTTAAAAAAAAAAATTATTTGCTTGAGCCCTAATTGGACTTATATTAACTTTAGTCTATCCTAAATAACTTTAATTAGTCATGATTTGTCACGCCTCGAAGGGTACCCTAAACGTGGTAGTTCGCCACATATAATAACAAGACTTAAAAATGACCACCTTAGTCACGCGAAAGTCTAGGTATTACATATAAGATGGCCAACACGGTAATAGAAGACACTTTTGGGAAGTGTGGTCTAAGCAAGTAATATTAAACATACAAGAATCTAGAAATAAAAATAGTTCGTAATAATAATAATTAAAAGTCTATTACACAAATCTTAGGGCATACCCCCGCTAAATCTCCAAGGATCGAGATAAACAAGTAGTCTTTACAATAACTTAAATATGACATCAAAAGATTTTAAAGGAATTTTAATCTAATCTAATCTTTCAAGTAGATTTCCTTCAAAAGCTCTCAAAAGAAAACTTACGCGGATATGAGGAGACCTCGCGTATAAGAACAGGTGCTCCTGTGAATACAAATATCTATAGGGTGTAAGCTTTACGGGCTTAGTGAGTATAATCTCAATAATCATACTTAAAACAAAATAACAACCAAGTTTTATAGACAAGCAAATGGAATGCAACGAGCACGTGAGCATACAAGACTTATGATTTTCCATGAATCATATATTGAATGAATTTACGTTCTTCATTTGGACTTAAGTATTCCGGCCCATTACAGCTATCATTTCTTTAAAAACCATTTTTATAGATCTTACCGACTCCTATTCGCAAAAATACGTAGTTATTACTGGCTCCTACTAGCCATCAATTTGTAGATCTTACCGGCTCCTACTTACCATATACAGGTATTACTGGTTATGTCAAGCACTACTATCATACTCATGTCCCACCATTTATATAATGAAAAACGCAATGTGACTCTACAAATGAAGTGCATGTCTCGATTTTATTTTAAGTCTAGCCATTTGTATTACAAATTCTATCAGGTGATCAACCAATTTTAAACACTCTCAATATGCTTATATAACATACAACTCATTATAAGCAATTTATGGCTCGATATACATAATATTCTTTCAACAAGTTTAAACACATGCATCTTCAATTTTATCTTTCCTTAAGTCTAGTGCAACTAAATTACAAGTACAAACATAAGCAAGAAAATAAGGGAAGTAGACTCACTCGGCCATGACGATACTCTCTTAGTCAAAATAGTCCTCGGGTTAGTACACGTCCTCCTCCTTAGTTCCTAAACGAAGAAAATGCCCAAAATGAGCATTCAATGGAATTTCTAATCAAAATTTCTAATTCTATTTTCTAGTTAGGATAAAATTCGTATAGGTGGAAATTTCAACTTAAAATTTCCATATCTTGCTCATTTTAACTCGAAATTTCATATATAATATACCATTTTATACCTATTTGAAAAGATCTATCCATTTCTAAGGTTATTTTTGTCATAAAAAGTCGTTTGGTTTTCGAAACCATAGGGTATAGATTCATCATGAAAATTCCAGTTTTCAAAACTTAAATTTGCAAACTTTTTTTTATCCAAAAATACTTGAACCAAAATGTAGATATTATTATAGTTGGAAAACCTTTGGAATATATATATATATATATATATATTGACTCATATCATATGCATGAATTTAATGAAGTTGTCTCAACAATGATTTTTGTAAAAGCAATGTTTTCTAGAAATCGGAAAAGCAAAACTTTGAAAATTTCCACTTAGTTTGTTGGAAAATTTTCTTGAATCATTTTAAGTGTGTATTTTCTCCTTTTAATTATATTTCTTAGTATTTTTGAAAATACCCAAATTTCTCTAAAAATGATTTTTATCTTTCTAAGTTTTTTATAAATTAATTTCTAGAGGTTGAGAGGGTAGTTTCTAAATACTGTTTGATGATAGTTAAAATTTATCAAAGTTTATATTTTCTTAACTTTTCCTAAAGTTTATTTCATTTAATTAAATGATTTCCTAAGTTGTTTACTAATTTTATTTTTTAAAATAATTTCTATAAAAGAAACATTCTTGGTGATTTTTCAAACTAGTCTATTCCTTGATGTTCTAGAGTATTGGTGAAACTTTCTTAATGAAGTTTAGTAAAACTTTTGTTAATCAAGAATTTGAAATTTCAATTTTAAAGAAAACTTTTTCACTTTATTATTTTGTAAAGTGCATGTGTGATATATCTACTTTATGTATCATCTAAAAATTCCTATGTTCTATTATTACTAAAATCTTATGATGAACTCCTCTAGATTTTTGGAAAAGATTTGCTAAGATAAATTCCAAAGTTTTTATGGGAAAATCATTTCTTACATGGCAAAAGTTCACTTTGAAAAGAACTCTCATCTTCTCTTTTTATTTAAGAAAATTTTGTTGAGACAATATCAATATGCTCATGCATGATCATGAATATGTAGTCATGAGAAATAAAGAAATATATCATAATAAGATAGGATAATTATAAGAAATAGAAAGAGCATAATATTAATATCAAGCATTGGGAACCTTAGCTTCATCAAGGTAACTCGATCAAGTATTGGAAGCCTTAACTTCATCAAGGCAATCCGGGACTAAGAATAGACTAGTCCCAAAAAAAAAAAAGAGAAAAGAAAAGAGAAGAAAAAGCAATAATAATAGTAAGTTAAAGAAAGTTAGTGAGCATTAGGCTCTAGAAATATATAGATATACATATAATTAGCAATATATATAGAGTTAGATTAGAGCATAATAACAACAATAATATCAACTTATCTAGAAGCATAATAACAACATAATAAAATTGGAATTTCATGTGCAAGAACAACACATGAACATGTTGTTGCTTTTACTACTCATGTGAGTTTCAAAACAATACCATGGTCATGTTAAGTTACATGACATGGGTAAATAAATAAGAATAGAAGTTTTACCTAAAGTGTTTGTGTGGTATGAAGGTGGTAGATGAATGGGGTATTATGTGGGTAGTAGAAAATTATAGATGGTTTGTGTGTAGAGGAGGATTTTTGTGAGTGTTTGATGAAAGAGAGTTTTGGTAGAGAGAAATTTTTGTGGAGAGTGTTTGCAAAATGAATTTAGGAGAGTTTTGTTATGTGTAAAGATGGTGTGAAAAAAGTGGAGGAAGAGGGGATATTTATAGTTAAAGAAAGAAAAGAAATTAGATGTAATAAAATAAATTGAAAAAAATAATTTGGATGGACGAGAGAGAGGGTGAGCCGGCCTTAGAGAGAAAGAGGGAGAGAAATTATTTTATTTATTGGTTTGTAATGAAAAGTAATTAAGATTTGAAGTATGGTTGATGTGAAGGTATATTGGAAATGAAAAAAGTAGAAAAATAGATATGTAGGTAGGAAGAATAGGTTATCAGGAAAAGTAGAAATAAATTAATAGTAACGAATAGTAGTATCGAACAATGAATAGTAAACAAGACTAATAATATACTGATAGTAAAGAAAATACGCGTATAAATGCGATATCTATTATTTTTAGTTATCAAAAAACTAAGAAACTGATATTTTTGAAATCCTTGTATTATTTCGGATCTAACGATGTTATTGGAATATTTATACTATTTCGAGCCCCAGGACATGCTTTTCAAGAGCTGATCCCGTTTGGATCCGAAAGATACTAAAAATTCACGAATTTGATATTTTTATGCTTCCTTATATTATTACGAACTATTATCATTAATTATTTCAATTCCATTATCTAGAGCTAAAGAATACGGGAATGCTATATTTAAATTCTAGGGTTTGTTTTAGCCTTTTGTTGACTTTTAGGGTTTCTGATTGACTTTTAATTCTAAGATTAAGCTTAAAATTAATCAAAATTTTCAAGGGTTTACATGATTAGTGTAGATCATTTTAATGGTGATCAACTAAAACCCTAGAGTTAAAGGGTAGTCGACTAGTCATGCAAATGAAGACATAATCAACCACTAATTATGGATGTAAATGAACCAAATCGGTTCACAAACCACTTCAATTCGACTTGATTTTTTACTCAAATTTCGTTTAGCAATCGAGTTATGCTCGAGATCAAGAAGCTTAAATAGCTAATCAAATTAAGTTCTACTTTAAAATATTAAGCTTGTTAAGCTTTTAGTAACAAGCCAAATCAAGCTTAGTACAGTTTATAATATGTTATTTAATTTTTTAACATAAATAAAATTATTCTCCTTAAAAAATATATAATATAATTTAAACCTAGTCTTGTAAAAGTATGACCTACTTAGACTCTCTTTTAGTTCACACACAAAATAATTAATTAGTCCATAGTATTTAATTTCCAACTTTAATAATTCTACTATTCAACCTTCTCATATTTGGTCTAGGAAACTAAACACAAACAAGCATCTAAACTCCTTTAATCCTTATCATCTGTCAATTTTGGCTAAGGTCTTCAAGCATTGTTTCCTTTTATCCCTATAATTATTCATGTCATTTTCACTTCCCTTCCCACCAATAGATATTTTTTTGTTTTCTTCTAACTATCAACTATTAGATAGTTAAAATATTACTACATACCATTCTAAATGGGTATGCTATATTGAAGGATGCGAACAAGACAAATCGAACTACTCATAAGCAACTCAAGCTTAACTCTCTTTAAACTTGACCCAAGTCAAGATCGATCAGTAAGTGAGTCTAAATTCAAACTCAAAATAAAGCTCATTTATCTAAAGAAGTAGAGCTCGAACTTCGATTTAGAATTTCGAGTTGGCTCATAAAAAATCCCGTTTAAACTTGGGATTGGGCTAATGAGCAAGCTTTCTAGCAGCCGTATGAGTATTGTATTTAATGATATATAAATATTTATTAAAAAAATACTAATATCTATTTTATATATGTGTGTATGTATTATAGTATCAATCTATTATTTTTAAGGTTGAAAAATATCAAGATACGGAAATTTTGAATGGAAAACAAATCAAGCTAAAAAAAAGCTCATTTATGTAAAATGAGACATGCTCGAGCTTAAATTTTAATCTCGATAAAAAAAGAAGAAGAAACTCGGCACAACTTGAAGTTTTTAAACGAGCCAAATTTAAGCTTAAAATTAATATTGTTAATCTAAATGAGGCAAGCTCTTCAAACTCAATAAAAAGATCAACTGAAACTTGGTCATGATAATTTTCAAATAAGCTTAGGCTAAACCTTTAAAAATTCACTTGGTTCATTCACAGCTTTAGCTATATCAAGTGTATTATCACATAAATGGAAGAAGTAATATGAGGGAAGTAAGTTAAAGGTCTCTTGTGTTACGATTAGTTATGGCCATGGTGTGCTAATGTAATAATAAGAAGCATTCTTCGCTTTATTATTATTCTATTAGCACTACAACCATTTTAGCATGCAATCATCTAATCTAAAAATCTAAGACTTTAAATTAAATGGTTATGGGTCAAACCTAAATATGGAATTAGATCTAAGAGTTTGAGTTTAAATCCTTGCATACTTTATTCAATCCATTTAATTAAGCGATCCACTTAGTGAGCCTCAATCAAAGTCCTACAAGTGAGAAGGGGTATTATATACTAAATATAATGACTCATGCCATATCTTATAATGAATATAATAGTTCATACTATATTAAATATTTATTGTATAACACTTCTCACACTTGTGGGTCAAGACTTTAACCGAGGCCCCATTAAGTGAATGAATTCAATAAATGGGTTGAAATATGTGTGTAGAAATTCAAACCCATGACCTCTTGGCTCAAATATTTTGTTTAGATTAGACCTAAAACCCCTTTTTTTTATGATAGGCCCATAACCATTTAACTAAAAGTTTAAGCTTTGGATTAAATGGTTGTGATGTTAAAATAGTTATAATGTTAAGTTTAATATGATTGCAATACCATGTTTATTTTAGTGTTGAACTAAAACTCTAAAATTCAAACTCAAGATTGCTTGGCTTTAACACCATGTTTAGGTTAGATCTACAACCATTAACTATTAAAATTAAAGAAAAGTGAATAGAGAAGATCTAATATATTTTGTGTCTTAATCTAGAGATATGATTGTTTCAACCAATTGTGAAACCGTGTTTTATATTTATATTCTACTGGGAGGTAATTTTTTTCTTCTTTGAGATCATGTGTATAATATTCCATTAAATATAAATTCTAAAGGAAAAACATTCCCTTACAAATTGCAAAGACAAATGGTTTGGGCTTGCTAAACAAGAGAATTTATCTCACCAGCTTCCTAATGAGGATTAGACGGCATCACCATGGAAGACTAAAGCCATTTCAAAGTGTTGAAGATTCAAATTACATATTACAAGTTGGAAGTAGCTTAATGGGATGTAAGCTGCGGCTTATATGCTCTACACCGCCGACTTATAATTCAAAGTTGCCGGTCTTCATTTAAAAATCGCTGGCCTTTGGTTGTTTTTACACCATTGGCCTCCTAGTGGCTTAGTGTTATGTTATTTCAAAAATTTTATGCTTTCTCTTATTATGTTGCTTATTTTTGAAGCTAATAGACTAGCCTATATAAACCTGTCATATGAAACTTATTAGATAATTGATTGAATACAAAATTGAGAAGCGATTTCTCTTTGGTTCAAGAAAGAACTATCTAAATTTATCAAGATTTCCTATGGCGTTCATCCTAACTTATCAATCAGTTTTCCATCCCCAATAGTGGCGTCTTCACTTATACCAAGGTTCTTGCTTTTCTAAGCAATGGGCCGCGGTTTTCCACACAAGTCTTAGAATGATCCTAGATTTAATTTCCAATCTAGGTAACGGGTTTCATCACAGATTGGTGGGGTTGTTATCATTTGGTATCAAATCGACAGTTTTCTCAGAATTTATAATCCAGTTCTGTTAGAGGAAGGTATATCAAAACCTTAACTCGATTTTTTTTTTGTCTTTTATTAGTTTTGAATTGTTTGATCTTATTGCTCATCTTTTGTTAGGTTTGTTAGTTTTTGCGTCTTTGTTATTAAAAAAAAAGAGTTTTTTTAGGGCTTGAATAGGGTTTGATTGATTTTTTTGCAAAAGAACTTGATTTGTTTGATTAGGGTTCTTGTGAAATTCATGGTTTTAAGTCTAGGGTTTGATTAAAAAAAAAAGAGGAAGAAGAAGAATTTAAAAAAAAAAATCCTTCCTTTCTTTTGTGAATTAGTTTGTTCTTAAATGAAAAAATGAGCGAAATACTAGTGAATCCATATTTGTTGAGGGATGATGATGAGGAGGTTTTACGTGATCCTATTTTTCATACTATATGCCATGTGAATAACAAGGTATGCAGTTTGAGTATTTGTTAGGTTCTCTTTATTTTATTTTGATGATAACAAAAGAAGAAAAAATATAATAAGATTTATTAAGTGCAGTGTGCAGATTCTCAGACAGTAAGTCAGAAAGTAAGGTTCTGATCTTTTAAACATCAGATACTAAGAAAATTCAAGGGTGAAATATTAATATATCAGACGAAGGTTAGACTTTCTGGTTCTTCATCAGACAGTATAAAGAAGCTGTCAAGTTCAGATCAGGTTTTTCTAAATCGGATTTATTGGATTGATTTCTCGCTAAGTAATTGATTGAAGGCCTAGCTCCTTTATTAGATATTAGAGAGTATATCTAATACGTTTCACAAGGAGGATTTAAAATTCATGGGATTTTGAACTTTCAAGATGTTTATTTTTACTGTTCATCTTCTTCAAGAAGCTTGCTGTTTCATACGTGCAGTAATTTCTTCTAACTTCTTCATATCACGTGAATTGTATCAAGCTGAAGATTGTTGTTAAAAACTCACTGGATAAGGTACATATCTAAATCTCGGATTTTGTGGGAAGATTTGAATAAATTTCAAATCTGTTCTAAATCGGTAAGGATATGGATCTTTTCAAACTGTGTGATATCTTTTTAGTTACAGCAATAACTCATCTTGTTCCACAGTATCAGGAAAATATTCCAGCAAAGAACCTTATAAGGAATTCTCTCAAGATTTGTTTTTCAAAATACGAGATAATTTCTCTTCTATCTATCTCTCTCCTCGTATTCTTTTACCAACCAGAAGTTGTATTTCTTGAAGATATTACGGGATATCATTATACTCTCCAACAGCAAATTTTGTTTTGATGGATAAGGATGAAGTTGTTGAAGTCCGTTGAACTGAAGGAAAAAGACCAGGATATTTTATATATATGTATAATGTTTCAGGAAAAAGAACAGAAGATACGAGATTGAAAAAACCCAGAATTACACGAGCTGAAATTTTACTTTCAATATTATACTTCTACTTCATCAGACGTTCCGTCAGACACTAGTCAAATACTAGTCAGACATTTTGTGCAAAACTCCAAAACTTACTTTCTTCTGTGTTCTTGTGCTCAAATACTTAGAGTGTATATTGTAACTCTTGATTGAAGATTCTCTACTCTTGTATTGAGTGTGTTGAGAGTTGTTGAGAGGATTACAAATAATCTTGTAGTCTGTGTTTAGCCAATAGATATAGGCTTGTGAGACAGAACAAGATTCGATTGGTGTTTGTAATCTCTTTTTGATTAATTGGATTAGTGGATCGACCGGTTGGAAACCGGATCCCCAGCAGTGGAGCTGGAAGAGAGGACGTACTCGCAAGGAGGAACCTCTATAAATTTCTGGGCTCATTTAATTTTCTGCACTTTACTACTCTGCAATTTTTATTGGTTATAATTGTTTATATTGTTGTTCAAATCTTTTCTTATTAAGTTCTACAAAGCAACAATATTTATCTAAGTTATAATCTCTCTAAATTATTTGTTAAAAGAAGTTTCCAAAGTTTTTAATTTGTTAAGTGTTTTCAAAATTTTTTAAAAGCAAACAATTCACCCCTCCCCTCTTGTTTGCATATCTGGGACCAACATTTGGTATCAGAGCAGAGTTCTTTTTTAAGAAAAAAGTGATCAACTATGGAAAACACTATTACTATTGCTTCAAATCGGATTCCATTTTTTGATGGAACTAATTTTCCCTATTGGAAATGCAGAATGGAAACCATCAAGGCCACTGATTTCTCCTCTTGGCAGATTATTCAATATGGCGACAAGCAAGTTGTACTCAATGACAAGAGTGAACTTGATGATGATGAAAGAAAGAAGCTTGAGATGAACAATGCAGCCAAGAATATGATCCTGATGAGCATATCACAATCTGTGTTTGCAATGGTTTCATCATGCAAAACTGCCAAAGAAATTTGGGACAAACTTTGTGAAACCTATGAAGGAGCAACAATGATCAAAGACACCAGAAGAAGTGCTCTCATGCATGACTATGAATTATTCAGATTCAAAACGGGTGAAAGTATCTCTGATGGCTTTAATAGATTTACTTTAATTACTAATGAACTTGCATTGCTTGGTAAGGAATTTGATGACAGTGAACTAGTAAGGAAGATTCTAAGGATCTTACCAAGTTCGTGGGATTCAAAGACAAATGCGATAGAAGAAGCTCATAACTTGGACACGCTGAGTCTAAGTGAACTAAGAGAAAAGCTTCAAGCCTATGAATCCAAGCTGAAACATCAGCAGGAACAAGAGAAAGTCAGGAAGTCTATTGCTTTTAAGGCATCGGTTGAGAAAGATCCATTGTCAGACGATGAGTCAGACAGTGATGATGAAGTTGATGATGTGAATTTACTAGCTAGGAAGCTCTCAAAATTCTTCAAGAAGAAAGGTAAGCGTTCTAACCGAAGTCCTCGTTATGCTAATGATCGGTTTAAAAGTGATGCAGGAAATCTGATTAATGAGAAAGAAGAAAGAAAGAAAAGAAGAAAGAGAAGAAAGAAATTGTGTGCTACGAATGCAGAAAACCAGGACATATCAAGTATGCCTGTCCAGTACTTATGAAGAAAATGGAAAAATACAAGTTAAAGCAGAAAGCACTTATGGCAACATGGAGTGACTTAGATGAGTCAGACGCTGAGTCAGACGATGCGTCAGACAATACAGAAGAAGCCAATCTGTGCTTTATGGCTTTATCTGAGGTAACTTCTGATTCTGAAGATGAGATGCCAGAAAGTATTCGAAAGCAATTTAAAAAACTACTAAAGGGCATTTCAAAAGCAAATGAGAAAATTGAAGTTTGAAAAATGAGAAAGAAGCTTTAAGTCAAACAAATCAACTTTTAGCTGAAGAAAACGACATCTTCAAAAATGATATTGAAGTTTTACAAAGTGATAATGAAAAATTACGCATTACTCAAGATGTTTTTAAAAAGGAAAATTCTGAGTTACACACAAATTAAAGAACTTAAGGAAAGAATGGAACATTTCAAAAGATTTAAGTTCTACTTTTCGAAAATTTTCTGAAAGTGATGAAAAACTTCAAAGGTTGATTTCTTCTCAAAGACTTGGTAATTCAAAAATTGGTTTAGGTTTTGATCAAGCCGAATCTTCAAACCAAACTAAAATAAACTGTTTTTTTAAAGGAGAAGAAACAAAAAGTAAAATACCTGTTAATTTGGTAAAATTACTATGAATCCTAAATCCTTTGTGCAAGAAAAAAGGTATGTCAGTCAATATCATCAACAAAATAACCATTATCCAGTCAGACGGTATTTTACAGTCCGTCAGACGGTTTGACAGAAGATACCCAAATCAGTTTCAAAAGAAAACGGTAAGATCTAATTCCTATGCTTGTTTTCTTTGTAACAAAGTGGGACATATTGAGAAACATTGCTATTACAAAAATTACAAGCTCAGTAAACAACAAGCTACAAATTTAAATTCTACGAGCTTGAGTTTT
The DNA here is from genome assembly GCA_024138025.1 of Combretum micranthum. Lineage (NCBI taxonomy): Eukaryota > Viridiplantae > Streptophyta > Magnoliopsida > Myrtales > Combretaceae > Combretum > Combretum micranthum. Next base: position 25,951 of record JAMXBD010004326.1, on the reverse strand, counting down.
GGTGGACCCAAACTAGTTTGGGTTCCTAAGAAGGTTTGATCCTTCCTTCTGTGATTGCAGGAACATGGAGCACAAATTAAAGGAATTGGTATCTTGATAGTGGGTGCTCACGCCATATGTCTGGAGATGCTTCACTGTTCACAACAATAGAATGGAAGAATGGAGGATATGTCAAATTTGGTGACAATAGTAAGGTGAAAATAATAGCAACTGGTACTATCGGATTTCCTCCAACCACAATCGAAAATGTTTCTCTGGTAAGAGGTCTTAAACACAATCTCTTGAGTATTAGTCAGCTTTGTGACAAAGGCTACAAGATGACTTTTGGTAAGGATAAAGTAGAAGCCTTTAATCAAGATGGTGAAAAGATCTTTGAAGGTTTTCGAAAAAGGAATATATATATGATAGAGCCCGAAAGTGGAAACTGAAAGTTGTTTTTTAACCATGCATGATAACATATTTCTCTGGCATAAAAAGCTTGGCCATGTCAACTTTTCTCAATTGGAAAATCTTTCAAAGAAAAATCTTGTACATGGTTTACCAAGAATTTTTATAAAAAATGATGTAAGATGTGATACATGTTTAAAGAACAAAATGGTTTCAGTATCACATAAATCAAAAAATTTGATTTCCACAAAGCGTCCTCTAGAACTTCTTCATCTAGATCTTTTTGGTCCTACTCGCACCTTAAGTCTTGGAGGTAATAAATATGGTTTGGTAATTGTCGATGATTTTTCAAGATTTACATGGGTATTTTTCTTAAGACATAAAAATGAAGCCTTTCAAGTCTTCGAAAAATTTTCAAAACAAGTACAAAATGAGAAAGGTTTCTCAATCATTAGCTTGAGAACAGATCATGGCAAGGAATTTGAAAATGAAAGCTTCATGATTTTCTGTGAAGAAAATGGAATTAAACATAATTTTTCTGCACCATATACTCCACAACAGAATGGAGTTGTTGAAAGAAAGAATAGAATAATTCAGGAAATGGCTAGAAGTCTCTTAAATGAAAGTGGCATTGCACAATATTTTTGGGCTGAAGCTGTTTCTACATCATGTTATATTATTAACAGAGTTTATGTGAGACCTTTGACACAGAAAACAGCATATGAGCTATACAAAGGAAGGAAGCCTAACGTCTCCTACTTCCATGTTTTTGGAGCTAAGTGTTACATCAGGAAGTCTGGATTAAATCTGGGCAAATTTGACGAGCGAGCTGAAGAAGGAATCTTTCTTGGGTATTCTCAGAAAAGTAAAGCTTTTCGTGTTTTTAATAAATCCTCTAAGATTGTAGAAGAGTCTATTAATGTTAAATTTATGATTCTTCTGTGATTGATGTGTTTGATGATTGTCCTAAATCTAAACACAAGGATGAAAGTTTAAACTCTCAAAAAGGGATAAAAGATGAAGCTGAAAAACCTTCTGAACCTCAGTCAGACGTTGCGTCAGACGGTATGTCAGACGGTAACGCAGAACCTTCACAGCTTGAAACTGAATCTTCTAGACCTTGGAGATTTAAACCTCACCATCCATCCGAACAAGTAATTGGTAACATTGGAAGTGGTGTTAAAACTAGATCAAGTTTTAAAGATTTTGAAAACCACTTTGCTTTGCTTGCTGATTTTGAACCTACTTCTATTGATGATGCTTTGAAGGATAGTAATTGGATTAATGCTATGCAAGAGGAATTAAACCAATTTGAAAGAAATGAAGTTTGGGAATTGGTTCCTAGACCTAAAGAGAAAAGTATAATTGGAACTAAATGGGTTTTCAAAAATAAAGCCGATGAAAATGGAAAAGTTGTAAGAAATAAAGCTCGTTTAGTTGCAAAAGGTTACTCACAAGAGGAAGGAATTGATTTTGATGAAACTTTTGCACCTGTTGCTAGATTAGAAGCTATTCGATTATTGCTTGCTTTTGCATGCTTCAAGAATTTTAAACTTTTTCAAATGGATGTTAAAAGTGCTTTTTTAAATGGTTATATTAAAGAGGAGGTATATGTTGAACAACCTCCAGGATTTGAAGATCCTTTTAAGGAAATCATGTCTTTAAACTCAAAAAGGCTTTATATGGTTTAAAGCAAGCTCCTAGAGCTTGGTATGAACGTCTGAGTGCTTATTTGATAAAAAATGGTTTCAAAAGAGGAAAAATAGATACTACTTTGTTTTTCAAAAATCTTGATAATGATTTATTAGTTATCAAATCTATGTTGATGATATTATTTTTGGTTCAAATAATGAATATCATTGTAGAGAATTTGCTAAGTTAATGCAGGGTGAATTTGAGATGTCTCTCATGGGTGAATTAACCTTCTTTCTTGGTCTGCAAATCAAGCAAACATCTGATGGAATTTTTGTCCATCAAGAGAAATATACAAATCAAATTGTCAAAAATATGGATTTGAAAGTGCAAAACATAATTCAACTCCAATGAGTTCATCATCAAAGTTAGATCTTGACATTTCTGGCAAAAAGGTAAATGAGAAGCTTTTTAGAGGTATGATTGGTTCTCTCTTGTATTTAACTGCTTCACGACCGGATATTCTATTTAGTGTATGCTTGTGTGCAAGATTCCAAAGTGCTCCAACAGAAACACATTTGTCTGCTGTTAAAAGAATTTTCAAGTACCTTTCAAACACTTCAAAATTGGGCATATGGTATCCAAAAAATAACAATTTTAACCTAATTGGATACTCAGATGCTGATTATGCTGGTTGTAAAATAGATAGAAAAAGCACATCCGGTACTTGTCAATTTCTTGGTGATAAGTTAGTTTCTTGGTCTTCCAAGAAACAAAACTCTGTTGCTCTATCAACAGCTGAAGCAGAATATGTTTCTATTGGAAATTGCTGTGCTCAAATTTTATGGATCAAACAACAATTGAGTGATTATGGCTTATGTTTTGAAAAAGTTCCAATCAAATGTGATAATACTAGTGCCATAAATCTAACAAAAAATCCGGTTCATCATTCGAGATCTAAACATATTGAAATTCGTCATCATTTCATTAGAGATCACGTTTCAAATGGTAATATTGAAGTTGAATTTGTGCCAACTGATATTCAATTTGCTGATATTTTTACTAAACCTTTGGATAAAACAAGATTTGAGTTTATTAGAAATGAAATTGGTGTGTAATCCATTTGCTTGAATGAAATTTTTTCTCTTGTCAGACAGTGTGTCAGACGTTGTTATTGAAAATTTTTTAAAAAAGTTTTATAAAAAAAAAAAAGGAGGGAACCGTTTTCTCTTCTGTTTCGAATTTCCAATAAAAACTTCATTGGTAACTCTTCATTTATATCTTCTCTCTCTCTCAATATCTTCGATTCCCTTTTCAAATCAATCTCCAAAATCATCATTATGCCTCCACGAAAATCATCCAGAGTCGCTGCTGTCTTCTCTCGGGCACGGTCTTCTCTAACTCCAATGGAGATATCAGACACTGATTCTCCACAACCTGATGAACCCCAATCAGATGTTCCTAATCCAAACCCTAACCCTAGCAAATCCACTTCATCTCCTGTCTCTCTTGAACGAACCTCAACAGATCAATCTAAAGAAGAAACTGATTCCGTTCAAGAATCAGACGATGATGACTCCTCAAAGGTTGCTTCGTCAGATAGTACGTCAGACGAACCTAGGGTTCCTGCAAAAAAGGTAAAGAAATCTCTTTATCTACTAAGAAGGGTTCTGGAGTGTCTCGAACTGCTGTGAGAGAAAATTCTAAAATAGGGGAATGTTATTTCATAGATATAAGCTTCTTTGTAGAAAGAGGGTTACACATTGATGAGTTTCTTGAGGAAATAAAATGCAAAAAATTGTGTACTCTCAAAACCTGTGATTATGGAGAAATTGTTCTAGAATTCTATAGAAATCTTAATCTGAAAAGAGAAGAACAAATTGTGTTCTAGGGTTTGCGGTAAAGATGTCACTTTTACTCGCAAAGATCTGATAAACTTTTGGGTTGAATGATTGTGAGGACTCAGTTGAACTAGCATTACTTGGAAGACAACAGCTGTTCAATTGTTGAATGATAATTTCGAAACAAAGGTTGAGAGAGATGTTTTTATTTTACAATTTCCACTGATTGTCAGATTACTGCATAAGATAGTTTGTTCATATTTTCCCGAAGCAAGGAAGTAGAACATCTATTTCGGTGGATGAAGCAAAAATAATTTTAGGAATGACCAAAAAGAAAAAAGTAGATGTTGCTGGGAAACTTCTGTGTCATGCTCTGACAAATGCAAAAAGCAAACCTTTTGGACATTTGATAATAAGTCTGCTGAAATGGAAGAAATTCAAGCTTCCAAAAAGGTCTGTCCATCGTTTGAGCTAAAAAAGTAGATGCACACACACTGCATCACATGGGAATCTATTTCCAAGAAAAAGTGTGGTTCTCCAATGATATGGCAGTGTATTTTGATCCTAGACACACTACAAGGGAGTTGCCATCTTGGATGAAGTTCAAAAGGGGAGTATTTGTTGATAACAGACCCAAAGCTGTTTCAGATGTTAGGTCAGATAAAAATGTTGGAAAATCTGACAAGAAAAGAAAGGGAAGGCACCTCAGGAAGTAAGGAAGAAGAAGAAAAGTGATCCACTGTCTGGTCTAAAAGGAGTAGAAATTAAAGAAGGACACTCTCAAAGACATCAGACACTGAGTCTGATTCATCAGACACTCCTGTTCACCATCAGACAGTAGATCCTGAGGCTTCACTAGTAAGGATGTTGAGAGGATTAATAAGATGGAAAATGATCTTGCAGCAATGAAAGAGTTGCTCTCTCAGCTGCTTTCCAATCACCAACACCTGCTGCTGCATCTAAACAAATTCCTTGTTGAGTCTGTCCAACCTAGTTCTCCTCAATCTCATGGTGAACAGACTCTTCCATCCTCTCCAAAAATGTCTGAACCTGAACCATTAGTTGAATCCTCTATATCTCCTACACAGGATATCTCTCAGACTCCACATGATCCTACACCATGCCTGAGCATCATTCTCACAGGCCCTTGGATTTATCCAAGATTATTGCTCAATATGTCAATCTACACCATCTCAAAGCTTTCAACCTCCTGTTCAACTGTACAAGATCCACCTCAGCAACCTCCCAAAGAGGATCTTTCTTCTGCTTTAAAAAGGATTGCTGATTCTTATGTACCAACAGGAATTCCTCCTAAGGTGACTCATTCAAGGATTAAAAGGTCTGCTTCAAGCTTTGCTCAGTCTCTTCAAAGAAAAATCTGGTTCAAAATCTACTCAAAAGATGCTGATAAGGATAAGCCTGACAAGAAATGAAGACTCTTAATGTTTTTTTAGTTTAGTTGATAAGTTTTTAGTTTTGTTGAACTGAATTTTTTTTATGTTGCTTTTGTGTATTTGAACTTCAGTTTGTGGTTTTATTAATGCAATGTGTTTTCTTGTTATTTCTTAGCATCTGCTCAGGGGGAGTTTATTTGTTGATAACAAAAAGGGGGAGATGATGTTTTGATAAATTTTTGAAATGTCTGATTTATGGTTACATGAATGTATAGAATGTCTGATCTCTGTTTTAATTGAATTACAAAATTTTTTTAAAGGTTTTGTTATCATCAAAAAGGGGGAGAATGTTAGGTTCTCTTTATTTTATTTTGATGATAACAAAAGAAGAATAAAATATAATAAGATTTATTAAGTGTGCAGTGTGCAGATTCTCAGACAGTAAGTCAGAAAGTAAGGTTCTGATCTTTTGAACATCAGACTAAGAAAATTCAAGGGTGAAATATTAATATATCAGACGAAGGTTAGACTTTCTGGTTCTTCATCAGACAGTATAAAGAAGCTGTCAAGTTCAGATCAGGTTTTTCTAAATCGGATTTATTGGATTGATTTCTCGCTTAAGTAATTGATTGAAGGCCTAGCTCCTTTATTAGATATTAGAGAGTATATCTAATACGTTTCACAAGGAGGATTTAAAATTCATGGGGATTTTGAACTTTCAAGATGTTTATTTTTACTGTTCATCTTCTTCAAGAAGCTTGCTGTTTCATACGTGCAGTAATTTCTTCTAACTTCTTCATATCACGTGAATTGTATCAAGCTGAAGATTGTTGTTAAAAACTCACTGGATAAGGTACATATCTAAATCTCGGATTTTGTGGGAAGATTTGAATAAATTTCAAATCTGTTCTAAATCGGTAAGGATATGGATCTTTTCAAACTGTGTGATATCTTTTTAGTTACAGCAATAACTCATCTTGTTCCACAGTATCAGGAAAATATTTCAGCAAAGAACCTTATACGGAATTCTCTCAAGATTTGTTTTTCAAAATACGAGATAATTTCTCTTCTATCTATCTCTCTCCTCGTATTCTTTTACCAACCAGAAGTTGTATTTCTTGAAGATATTATGGGATATCATTATACTCTCCAACGGCAAATTTTGTTTTGATAGATAAGGATGAAGTTGTTGAAGTCCGTTGAACTGAAGGAAAAAGACCAGGATATTTTATATATATGTAAAAGGATTCAGGAAAAAGGAGAACAGAAGATACGAGATTGAAAAAACCCAGAATTACACGAGCTGAAATTTTACTTTCAATATTATACTTCTACTTCATCAGACGTTCCGTCAGACACTAGTCAAATACTAGTCAAACATTTGTGCAAAACTCCAAAACTTACTTTCTTCTGTGTTCTTGTGTGTATATTGTAACTCTGATTGAAGATTCTCTACTCTTGTATTGAGTGTGTTGAGAGTTGTTGAGAGGATTACAAATAATCTTGTAGTCTGTGTTTAGCCAATGGATATAGGCTTGTGAGACAGAACAAGATTCGATTGGTGTTTAATCTCTTTTTGATTAATTGGATTAGTGAAACGAACCGGTTGGAAACCGGATCCCCAGCAGTCGGGCTGGAAGAGAGGACGTACTCGCAAGGAGGAACCTCTATAAATTTCTAGGCTCATTTAATTTTCTGCACTTTACTACTCTGCAATTTTTATTGGTTATAATTGTTTATATTGTTGTTCAAATCTTTTTCTTATTAAGTTCTACAAAGCAACAATATTTATCTAAGTTATAATCTGATTCTCTAAATTATTTGTTAAAAGAAATTTTCAAAGTTTTTAATTTGTTAAGTGTTTTCAAAATTTTTTAAAAGCAAACAATTCACCCCTCCCCTCTTGTTTGCATATTTGTGACCAACAGTATTGATAGTGGGGGTTATATAAATTTTGCTTGTACCCTGTCAGTAGACAAGATGAATTTGAAAACTTTATAGCATCAAAAATCTTACAAATTGCAAATGTCAAATGAGTGTGGAGAAGTTTATGTGACTGAGCAGGTTCTGATTACTTTTTCCATTGGAAAGTACCATGATGAAGTATCATGTGATGTGATACCAATGCAAACTAGTCATTCTCTTTTAGGATGACTATAACAGTTTGATAGGAAATTCAAACATGATGAATTCAATAATCACTATTCTTTTTGTTCTAAACAAAAGGCGTGTTATTTTAACACCCCTCAAATCATCAGAAGCTTGTGAGGATCAAATGAGGATAGTGAGAGACTTTTGAGAAAGAAAAAAAAAAAAAAAGAAAAGTGTGCTCAAGAAAAGAATGAGAGTGATAAAAGAATGAGAGTGAAAAAAAGAGTAAGAGTGTAAAAAGATTAACAAAGATACATTGGTAAGCGCTGAGGGGAAAGATTTAGAGAAGGATGTTTATTTTTCAAATAACGATCTTAAATCTTCTTTTCCTAAGGAATATGTTTCACTGCTATAGGAATCTAAAGAATTGTTTCCCAAGAAATTCCAAATGAATCACCTTCTTTAAGAGAATTGCTTCCAATACCTGTTGCTGAACATGTAAGTTTAGATGAAAAGAATATAGAATTGGTCAAGCAACATGAAAAGCAAGCTAATAAGGGGCATAAGGAAATTGCATTTGAACCAAACAATTGGGTGCACGTGTGTAAGAAGAAAGTTCTACAACAGCAGCATTCCAAATTGCATCCAAGAGGAGATGGTCCATTCCAAGTGTTTACAAAGATCAATGACAATCCTATAAATTGGATCTTACAAATGATGCTGATTCGAGGACGAATCCTTTCGAGGAAGGAGGGAATGATGAGGATCAAATGAAGTCAACATGGAAGACTATGCCATTTCAAAGTTTTGAAGATTCAAATAATACATTACGAGTTGGAAGCAGCTTAATGGGATGTAAGCCACCAGCCTATATGCTACACCACTGGCCTATAATTCAAAGCCACCATTTTCATTTAAAAATCGTCCGCCTTTAGTTGTTTTTACACCGCCATCCTTCCTAGTGTCTTAACGTTATGTTATGTCGAAATTTTTATGTTTTTTCTTATTCTGTTGCTCAGTTTTGAGGCTAATAGACTAGCCTATATAAGCCTATCATATGTAACTTATTAGATAGTTAATTAAATACAAAATTGAGAAGTGATTTCTCTTTGGTTTTTGGAAGAACTGTCTGAACTTATCAGGATTTCCCATGGCATTCATCCTGACTTATCAATCGGTTTTCTATCCCTAATTGTGGCATCTTCACTTGTACCAAGGCTCTTGCTTTTCCAAGTAACGGATCACGATTTTCCACATGATTATTAGAATCATCCTAGATTTAATTTCCAATCTAGGTAATGAGTTTCATCACAATTTGGCGGGTTTGCATTACTTCCTGAGATGGGTAAGACAAAATAAGTAATGATAAAATATTTTTCTTTCCTACAACTCTTTGTATTTTATTTGGCAAAGAAAAGGTTTGTTTATATAATATAAGAAAAGAAAATATAGTAATAAAACAATGAACCCAAGTGATGGGAATCGATTTGAAGGTCCTATTACGAGATCGAGAGCTAGAGGATTGCAAAATTTATGTTGAAAGTGATTACTGATTGTTTGGAACAGAATGAAGAGAAGTTTGTCTCCGCTTATGGATTACATGTTGTCACGCCTTAAAGGGTACCCTAAACGTAACAGTCCACCGCATGCTAAACGAGACTTAAGAATCACTACCACAATCATTCAGAAGTCTTATATTAGTATCCAAGGTGTTCTCTCACGACAATAGAATACATAAACAATTGGAGACAGATAGTTCAATTTGATAGGATAAGCGTAAAAATATAAACCACAGATATCTCAGGATTAGTTCCAAAGCATTAAGGGGCATTCCCCTACTACACATAAGTTTAGGTATTATCCTTTTTGGTAACAATGGATCCTTCTTGGTTCACTACTAAAAACTATACAGACCAATCGTATACTTCTAAGGAGATAACTCCTAGTCTCTCATTACCTAATTTAGCCAGGTCCGAGGACGTAGCCATAAGTACAGGAACTGCATTAGAAAAAAACTGTGGGGTATAAGCTGCGCTAGCTTAGTGAGTTCCACTTCCCAAAATTACATGCTCAACAAGTAATATATATATATATTAGGCAAGTTATATTGACAACCATATGAAATGCACAAGCACGTGAGCATACAATACATAAGACCGTCCAGAAGTCTTATGTTGAATGGATTTGCACCCACCATTCGAGGTTAGGTGTTTCAGGCCCGTACAACCATAGATTTCAATTTTTCTCATTTATATTGTGGTTGATACAGATGCCCACCCACACACATTTTTAATTTCGGCCCTTACACCAACATTTCAATTTCCATCCGTTACGCCAACATTCAAGTTTACAGGCCCCTCGTTGCCCAGCTATTATGCCTTCTTCCCACAAAGGTATAATAATCTATGCAATGTGACTTACATATGGTATGCATGGCCAATTTGATTAAATTATGACATATTAATTTAATAATTTATAGGCGATCATAGATATGGCAGACACATCAATTCTATACTAAATCATACAAGTATTTGCAACAAGCCATTTCGATATTCTTATCATCGATTCACCTAAGTAAAACTCATATACACATAATCAAATTTTTATCTTGCCCTAATTCTAATTCCACTAACATTACAAGCCCAATCACAAGCATATAATTTAAAGATAGTGAACTCACTCGGCCATAGTCTTCGATCTCTAATGGTAGTGATCAGAAACACGAATTTTCCCTGATTCCAAAATCACCTAAATGAAAGAAATACCCCTATGAGTATTTCATACCATAACTAATTCCAAACTTTTCAATTAAAACTCTTTAAATTCGTAATTTCCATAGTAATTGGAAATTCCAACTTAAAACGGCCATAACTTGGTCATTTTAACTCGGAATTTCGCAAATAAGCTATCAATTTCTATCTACTTTGAAAGATCTATCTATTTATCATGTTATTACTAAATTTTGAAAATGTTTAGGTCTTAGAATGTTCGGATAAGATCTTATCAGTAACTAGAAATTGAAATTCCGAAATTGTTTTGTGAAATTTGCATTATTTCTAACAAGTACATTATATGTATATGTAATATCTATAAGTTATGATCATGAATGTCATGATATGAGCTATCTACATGTAATTTCTTAATAATTTTTTTATTAAAAAGAATTTTGCAAAAACTTTCACTTTACAATAATGCCATGAACAGTTGTTTGAGAAAAACTAGCTTTATTCCTTTGAAAATCATGCATGATAAGGCCTTTATGACTTATATACCTATTAACTTCATTATCTTAATAAATTTCCTCCTTTAAATGTTAGAAAATAGATATTTTGAAGTGAGTTTTACCTAGTGACGAATTTTGCACAATTTTTGGAAAGGAAAGTATTGTTTGATCTTAGTTGGAAAACTTTTCCTTTGTTTTAGGTTTCTACTTTGATAAAACACATTTACTCTTATAAAAATTAAGTCTTTATTACTTCTATTCCCTAAGGCTTCTATTTTTACATTAAAATGCTCATTTTGACATTTGGAAATAGGTGTTTAAATAGGGATCATTTTTAGATCCGAATTTTGGGAAATTGTTTTTAAGATTGTTTCTTGTGAAAAACTCATCTAATCTTTCTAAAACTAAGTCCTAATTAAACCTACTCCCTAGGGCTTCCATTTCTTTAATAAAACTCTTGTTTTAATGTTGAAAAATAAGTGTTTTCTTGGCATTTCACCCTAGTTACGAAGTTCTACATTTTTGTTGGTGTTGAATATAGATCTAACTTAAATTTTGTAATCATTTTCTTGTTTTGAAAATTTCTCTTAGTAAAACTATGATCAACTTATAAAATTCACTACTTTATGATACCTATCACATAATCTCTTCATTTTACATGTAAAACCTTTATTTGAAGTTGGAAAACATGTTTTCTAAATGGGTCTTTCACAAGATCCGAATTTTAAAATTCACTTTTTGATAGAAACAAAATGGATCTTGAGTTTTGATCAACTCTTTCCTTAAGAATATTATGTAGCAAGTCTTTCATGCATGAAAAACAACTATGTCATTTTAACTACTCTAAACAATCAAATCTACTATAGTAGTCATGTTATGAATGTAAATGCATCATGAACAATATGTAGGAAAGAGTAATAATAGAAATATAAGCATAAAATCTTCATAAGAAAATATATAACAATAATATAGCAAAATACTAACAAGATAACTTAGATTTCAAGATCCACAACATTGTGATGGTAATGATCTCATTCTTAAGTGCTTTCACATCCCTAACGTAAAGCTCATAGGGATTTTTAGTGGAACCACACATGTATGATCTTGCCATTACATGTTTTAGTGGGGTAGGATTAAGATCTATTACCTATTTGGATGTGTGGAGTAAGAAGACTTAAAGAAAAAAAAATTGTATGTGTGTGTGTGGGGCTATAAGGCTCACGACAAGGAGGAGAGGGAAAAGAGAGAAAAATACTTCCAAAAGTTTGATTTGTAAGAAATGAGGAAAAGTGAAAAAGTCAAAAGTGAAGAAGAGATTATATAAGAAAAGAATTAGGGTTTGTATGAATAAATTAATTGAAGAAAAAAAAAGACTGAATTGGGGGAGAGGGGGTGCCACCGATTCTAGGAGAGGGGGAGAGAGAGAGTTTTGATTTTATTTTGTGTAATAAAATTAAATTTTAATAAGTAACTTTAAGTACTAAATTATATTGGAAAAGTACATTCGTAAGGAAGTGATGTTAATTTGTAAAAATAGATTGCAAGGATGTAAGAATAGGGTATGGGTGGTTGTACTTGATGAATAGTGTGAAAGAAAGCAAATAGTTGATTAGACACTTAAATTACCTATAGTAATGAAAATACTATAAAAAGGTTATAAATGTAACTTTTATAACTCGAAAAATCATATAACTAATATATTTAGAAATATTATGAAATTACGAATCTAACGGTACTAATATCATATATTTAATATCCAGAGCCCTGAGACACGCTTTTCAAGATTTGTATCCGATCGGGCTCGAAATATGTTGAAAATCCACTCATCTGATATTGATAAACATCCTAATACTAATACGAACCAATCTACTCTTTCCATTCATATCTTGACTTCTTGGTTTGAGAACACGGGGTTACTGGATCTAAACGGCTAGGGTTTCCTGAAATTTTGTTGACTTAGGATTTCCGGTTGACTTTCCGATTTAAAGTTTTACTTAGGAGTTAACTCATTTCTATTTTTCTAGGGTTTCATCCTTGGTATTGCCAGACATAGGATTTCTAGGTCCGGTCCAGAGATATTCTTTTAGGATTTCGATTTCCGGTTTTAAGTTTTTTCGAAATCGAACTTAGGTTTGCTAAGAAAACAAGGGTTTACACATGTAGAGTATAATTACTTGGAGTATAACATGATAACATTAAAGAAAGAATAGGAAGAAGAAAGTAACAAAAATAGAGGAAGTATGCATAATCGAAGAGCTGAGTCATGCCCTTGTACGCCCTAAGTCGAGCCCTCAACTATACCCACAACTAAATCTGTTTGCTTGAAGAGTTGATTCCAGCAAATATCACGGTATTACTTACATCTACGATCTACAAGATGATGCCCATAGATCTTTTCACGATACTTTATGCGAGAATCAGAGCAACTTTCTAGATAGATTTCAACCTTTCTTTTGTTAGCTACTTTCCTATTTTATCTTTAGATAGATTTCAATCTTGTTTTAATTAGCTACTTTCCTATTTTATCTTGTAAATATCTTTCATGTTTTAAATATCATATCATGAGTACAAATAGGAGCTTCCTTCATGTAAAAGACAAGATTTATTAGTTGAATGAAATTCTTGCTCTTTAGGGAAAACCCTAACTCTTATCAATCATCTTTGATTGTGGCGAGTCTTGCTCTTATCGATCTTCAAATTATGGCAAGCCTAAACAACTGGTTGTGAGTAATATCAACTACTTTTTAGTGTTATATCCGTGTTTACTTTCTTGGTGCGTAATCTCCAGGGCAAGTGAAGATTCATTTTCTTTATTTTTTTAAGATATCCTAATGATTATCCTCCTAAGCATATCATCTTTATTCGTATCAAACCTCAGTTATGGTTGGTTACCTCTACCGTTGTTGTGATCGCATGTGATTAAAGATGTCAAATGAAAGTGTACATGGAAATTTTGAAGAAGAGGTTAACAGTGGAGTTCATGGAAATAGAGGAGTTCCAAGCAATGGTAATAATCATGTTCGGCACCATGATGAATAGATTATGAGTCAATAGTTGCAAACTTTGAATAACATGGTTAATACCCTGGTACAAACAATGCAACAATTGTTGCAAAACCCTAATGTGATATTACCCTGTGTGAAGCACCACCACCACCACTACCAACTAATTCTGGCTGGCAAGAGACGTTAAAAGGAATAACACTAAATACTGTGATGCCTATGATAAGGTGTTTAGACCACCAAGAGTGTTGGAGCATGTGAAGATGCAAATGCCTTCCTTTTCAAGAAGTGTATCCGTAGATGATTATCTTGATTAGGAAAGCAAAGTTGAAGGATTGTTTGAGTGTTATGATGTTGAAGAACATACATGGGTTAGATTAGCAACAATGAAATTTACAAGATATACAGTGTTGTGATGGAAAAATCTACTATCTACCTATAGGAGAGATGAAGAAGCCGAAATCAGGACATCGCCGGAGATAAAATGAGTACTGAGGAAATGTTTTGTTCCTACATACTATAAACAGGAAATCTACATCCGCCTTCAATCATTGAGGCAAGGTGGCAAAAGCATTGAGGAGTATTTTCAAGAATTTGAATCATTAAAGATTAAAAGTAGAGCTATCGAGCCACTTGAACGAACTACTGCAAGATTTGTTACTAGCTTAAATATGAGATTACGAGTATTGCAGAGCTACAACACTATGACACACTTGAAGAGGCTATCAATTAGCCCTCAAAGTAGAGAGACAACAGACAAATAATCCATATAAGTCTATTGCAGGTGAATATTCTAATCCTCAGAAATCTTATTCTTTTGATGCTGGGAGTGAAAAAGGGTATTCTAGTAGATCTAGTGATAAAGGAGGTGAATCTGTTGTTAACAAGGGTACAACTACCATTAATCTAGATGATGATAAGAAACAAGATGGTATTGGTCGTTCTAGTGGAAAAATCATCGGGTTAAATGTTTCAAGTGTCAAAAATGTGGACATATTGCCTCTCAATGTCCTAATCGAAGAGTTATGATGAATATTAGAGGAGAGATAGTTAGCAAGAATGAAGATAAGGCGTCTGAAGGGTCTGGTGATCTGTTAGTAACCTCGATGAGTATTATGGGGACGTAGATGCTGAAACTTATGAAGAGTAGGGTTCAGATCAATAAATGAGTATTAATGTATTAAGGAGAGTTTTAAGTGTATCACCAACCATTGAAGAAGAACAAAGAGAAAACTGTTTCATATTCCTTACAAGATTAAAGGGAATTTATGTACCCTCATCATTGATGGAGGGAGTTGTACTAACGTGGTTACTGTAAGTATTGTGGATAAGTTGCAATTGGCACATATGCCACATCCAAAACCATATAAACTTCATTGGTTGAGTGAGAAGGGTGTTTTGCATGTCACTCAGCAAGTGAAGATTCCTTTTTGTATTAGAGAGAAGTATAAAGATGAAATAATATGTGACGTATTACCCATGTGTGCATCCCATCTGATACTGGGGAAACCATGGATGTTTGATCATAAAGTGCTTCCTGATGGATATCGGAATAATTATACTTTCCAAAAAGATGGCAAAAGAATAGTTTTGAAACCTATGTCACCTTTAGAAGTGAAAGAGGCTCATACGCAGATGAGTAGGACTATGAAGAAGAAATCACTTTTCATAAATAAAGGTGATGTAGTTCAAGGCATATACACAGAAGAACCAGTTTATATGTTACAGATCAAACGAATGATGGAGATGCAAGACCAGGATTCATTTTGCTCCTGAGATTCAACAATTACTATCAGAATATATTGATGTATTTCTTGAAGATTTGCCTACAGGGTTGCCACCTATAAGAGGAATAAAACATGCTATAGACTTGCAACCTGCAGTTGTTTTACCAAATCATCCAGCATATCAAATGAATCCTAAAGAAGCAAAAGAGCTGAAGAGGCAAATTGATGAATTTGTGAAGAAGGGTATGTCAGAGAGAGTACTAGTCCTTATGCAATACCCGCCCTATTGGTACCAAAGAAAGATGGGGCATGGAGAATGTGCATTGATAGTCGGGTTATTAATAAGATTACTGTCAAGTATCGTTATCCCATTTACCGTTTGGATGATATGTTGGATAAGTTGAACGGAGCTCAATTATTTTCAAAGGTAGATCTTAAGAGTGGTTACCACCAAATACGAATGAGGGCAAGAGACAAGTGGAAGACTGCTTTCAAAACCAAATAAGGTTTATATGAGTGGTTAGTAATGCCATTTGGCTTAACTAATGCGCCCAGTACCTTTATGAGGCTTATGAATCATGTGTTGGGAGAATATATAGGGAAATTTTTAGTCATGTACTTTGATGATATCTTGGTGTATAGTAGAGATTTAGATAGTCATGTGAATCATTTACAAGTGATGTTTGAAGTCTTGAGGTCTGAGAAGTTATATGGCAACTTGAAGAAGTGTTCTTTCTGTCAATCAAAGGTAATCTTCTAGGGATTTATAGTTTCTAGAGTAGGAATTTAGGTAGATGATGGAAAGATTCAAGCCATTGTCAACTGGCTAGTATCTACATCTACTACTAAAGTCAGAAGTTTTCATAGACTTGCGTCATTCTATTGATGGTTTATCAAGAATTTCAGTAATATTGTGAGTCCGCTCACTAAGCTTACTAAGAAAAATGTTTTTTTTGTATGGAGCAATAAGGCACAGAAAAGTTTTCATGAGATCAAAGCTAATTTGACTAGCACTCCTATGTTCACACTACCTGATTTTGAGAAGACCTTTAAGTTAGAATGTGATGCTTCAGGAGTTAGAGTTGGTGTAGTATTAATGTAAATAAAATGACCCATTGCTTATTTCAATGAGAAATTAAGTAGTGCTACATTAAACTATTCCATATATGATAAGGAGTTTTATGCCTTGATTCTAGCACTCATGGTATGGTAACATTATTTGCAACCTAATTAGTTTATTATCTACACCGACCATGAAACATTGAAGTATCATAAAAGTTAATAAAGGCTTTCTAGAAGACAAGCTAAATGGGTAGAATTTCTAGAGTGTTTTGCTTATGTTATTATGCACAAAAAAGGGAATACCAACGTACTTGCTAATGCGTTATCATGCAAGTATGCTCTTATTATATATCTACAAACTAAAATGTTGGGCTTTGAATTATTGAAGAATATCTATGTTGGAGATGTCAAGTTTAGGTCTATTATGACTAGAATTGTAGAAGGAATAGCCGTCGATGGATATCATTTGATAGATGGATTTCTGTATAGATATAGGAAATTATGTATTCTAACTGGAACTGTTCGAGAATTATTAGTATAAAAACTAAGTAACACCTAAAGAATATGGATTATGTACTAAAATCAATTTCTTTTTCAAGCTCAATGACTAATTTATGCACAACAACAAATATAATTAACAATAATAAATAGACAAATAGGGAAAGGAAAGTTTACACCACGATTTTAACGTAGAGTTCAATCCGCTGCCTAGTCTCCACCATCTACAACCATTGCCTCCCTCAATGGAGGACTTCATCACTTTATTCACAACAACAATTTGCCTCAATAGAGGACTTCAGAACATCAACAAAACAAATACTTGAGTTGAGTCTTTACAAACTTGAACACACTAGACTCAAATCAAGACTTCACCAACTTCCTCACAACTCACTTAGTATAAGGCTTGACAAAGGATAGCAATTACAAAGCACCTAGCATTACACTTGGCTGTCACTCATAAAATATTACAATTTACAATGAAAGCTTGTAAAGAGTGTTTACAAGGAGATGTTTGCAATAAATAATCTCTAGACATTCTCTTCAAGTCCCCAAACACTTGTATTTAGAACATATTGAAGCCTCCTAGCTATTGCCAACAAAACACACCTCCAACGGTAAAGTAAAAGAGGCTCCAATGGCTATTTTTTTGCAGCATGGCATACGAACACTACAGGCCCAACACTCCAATGCTATAAATAGAGTAACAAACCATCTACCGTCAAGATGCCATACCTTACCACCCGATCGATATGCCACTAGAACATGATTAGAATATTTCCGATTGAACTTCCATCCATACACCATATATTACTATTCGAACGATATATTCCAGTGTCCGGTTCCAACATCGACACTGTTTCATATTTTGATCATAAATTCTTCATCTGGACTTCAATTGAGGTGATTCAAGATGTTGCAAAAGCATAAAGAGAGATCTAAAAATTTCATGTTTTAAGCTTTAACAAATTATAAACAAAAAAGGTCTAAAAAGAGTTTAAATCAGCATATAACATCAAACATAAATAAAAAAAGCAAAGCAAACAAGTTCAAACATATCCAAAAGAAATTGAACACTTGTTTTACTAATTAAGTGTAACTTAAATACGATCAAGCGATTAATTGTGCATTTCATTTTCTCATCAAAACACACATTAAACACACGTGTTCAACAATTAGTGCGTTAGCACATGCAGGTAGATTATCTGGTCATTTAGGGGGGAAAAGAACATTAAAATTATTGAAGAAACATCTTTATTGCAAGGAAAGATGAAAGATGTTCATTGCATTATTGAAAGGTGTGCAATTTGTAAAAGGACAAAAGGGAAGAAAGAGTCTTAAGGAGAGTATATACCATTACCTTTACCTTTACGGCCTTAGAGTGATACTAGCATGGATTTTGTTTTAGGATTACCTATAACACAAAGAGGTCGGGATTTGGTCATGGTCATCGTGGATCATTTTAGTAAAATGGCTCACTTTCTACCCTATCATAAAATATATGATGCCTTATATATTGCTAACTTATTTTACAGGAGATTGTTCCATTGCATGGTATTCTTCACAGCATTATATCCAATAGGGATGTCAAATCTCTAAATTTCTTCTGGAAGACTCTTTGAATAAAACTAGGAACTAAATTAATGTATTTCACTTCATGCCATCCTCAAACAAATGGAAAGATGGCAGTTGTCAATCGAACTCTTAGTGCTTTATTTAGAGTTACAATTGGTAAGAATCTTATCGATTGGGATTTGTGCCTTCCTATTATGGAATTTGCTTATAATAAGTCGACATCTGGTTCTGCTGGTAGGTCTCCCTTTCAAGTTGGGTATGGTAACAACCCAACTATTCCTATGGAACTAGTAACCAAACCAGCAACAAAAGAGGAAAGTATTAATAGGGTTGAACGAGCACAAGTGATTCAAAAAATACATGCAAAAGCTTATAAACATCTTAAAAAGACTCGAGAGTGTCAGAAACAACAAGGAAATAAGCATAAAAGACTTAAATCATTTCATCCAGGGTCTCAGAAACCATCACCAAGATCAGATGGCCCTTTTCGCATCATTAAGAAGATCAATAATAATGCTTATCGCCTAGAATTACTAAGAAAATACGAGGTTTCAACCACTTTACATTCTAGATGATGATGATGATATAGAAGATCCATCAGATTTAGGGGCAAATCTTCATCAACCCTACGTAGATGATGGGAATCAACTTGAAGGTCCTATTACAAGATCAAGAGCTAGAGATTGCAAAATTTAGTGTTGAGAGTGATTACTGATTGTTTGGAACTAGAATAAAAGAAGTTTGTCTCAGCGTATGGATTACATGTAGAGTTTGATTACTTGGAGTATAACATGTTGACATTAAAGAAAGAACAGGAAAAAGAAAGTAATAAAAACAGAGGAAAGATGCACAGTCATACCCTCAAGCCTTTAGTCGAGCCCTCGGCTACATCTGCAATTGAGTCATTTGCTTGAAGAGTTGAGTCACGCCATTGCAGGCCCTTAGTCGAGCCCTCAACTATACCCGTAACTAAGTCTGTTTGCTTGAAGAGTTGATTCTAGTAGACATCGTAGTATTACTTACATCTACGATCTACAAGATGATGCCCACGATCTTTTAACGATACTTTATGCGAGAATCAGAGTAACTTTCTAGATAGATTTCAATCTTTCTTTTATTAGCTACTTTTGATTTTATCTTTAGAGGTATTTCAATCTTATTTTAATCAACTTCTTTCCTATTTTATCTTTTAAATATCTTTCTTGTTTTAGATATCGGTCATGAGTATAAATAAGAGTTTCTTGATGTAAAAGACAAGATTTATCAATTGAATGAAATTCTTTCGCTGTGAGAAAAACCCTAACTCTTATCAATCATCTTTGATTGTGGTAAGTCTTACTCTTATCAATCTTCGGATTGTGTCAAGCCCAAACACTAGTGAGTGGTTGTGAGTAATATCAACTACTTGTTAGTGTAATATCCGTGTTTACTTTCTTAGTACATAATCTCTAAGTTAAGCAAAGATTTGTTTTCTTTATTGTTTTAAGATATCCTAGTGATTGTCCTCCTAGCATATCACCATGTAACACTTCCCAATGAAATACCCACATACAGAATAGAGATAGCAAAAAATATCCAAGTAGGTATAATATTTCATGTGATACATTATATAATGTGTGTGTTGTATTGTTTTATGGTGTGTCAATTCAGAAATTGGCCTAATAAATTGAAAATAAGTTAAGATAGATGGGTAGTGAGTAATATTATGAATGTGTATGAGTATTACATGTAAGTATATATACATATATTTGGATTTGTAATATTATTTGTCCTTTTTGGCAAAATCAATTTACATGTAATGTTTTTTCTTTTGCATGTGCACATGATTATATTTATCTTAATTAAAATTTAAGCTTTAATGTGTAGTTTCAATAGCAATAAGATAAACCCTAAAACAATGACTAGAAATCTAATTTCTAATTTCTTATCCCAACACTATAGCCATGCTACCAATTCTACTCCAATGGAAATTGGTGGGTTTGAAATAGGAAAAGGAGTTAATAATAATGCGTTAATGTCACCATTACACTCTCAACATGAAACAAAAATAATTCTTTTAGAAAATAATTAGTTGATATAAGTTCAATGTTATAATATTGTATGTCCCTCACATCTCAAACAAAAATCAACTTTAAAATTTATAAGATTTGCTTGTTTCAATTGCATTATCATTTAGGATGTTTGGTATTGGAATGCAAGAATGCAATGTAACTATGCACTAATATATTGGTAATTGTGTATGCTTGTAACTTGAGTGAAGCGACATTTGTGTAATTGCATTAATGGTGAAATAACCAAAATAATTTAATTATAAATAAAGATAAAATTGTGATTATTGAACTTTCATGGAAGGTACTTTTGTCCTTAAAATCTCAACAAATATATTACTTAGAGATGTATTCAAAATTCTTTAAAGTAAACATATCTTCTTTTTTCTTTCTTTTATGCTACTGTTGGTTTCTCTCCTTCCCTCCCAACCCATATTTGCAAGTCTTGAAGAATCTTAAACATAAATCCGTAGTAAGTTGACATTTCTTTTGTTTTCTTGTCAATTCTAACAAGCAAACATGTAAATAAAAAGATTTTGGGATTTAGGTGTTGAAAGTGATGGTTTCTAGAGAGGGCAATGCATTTTTAGGAATCCTTGAGAAGTTTCAAAGTAATTTTTTGCATTTTCTTAAAGGAAACAGGTGGGAAAATGTATCTTGATGTTAAAGTCTGTCAATTCATGCATCAGGGTGTAAAGACTAAAGGAATTCTTGAAAAAAAGGAAGATTAAAGATTTACAGGAGCTTATGACTAAGTACTAGATTATAGAGATTTTAGTCCAAGGTAGGTGAACCAAAATGGAGTTTTTCAAATTTCTAAATTAATTAAACTATTTCTAAAAATTTGTCACCATAAATTGTAATAAGCAAACACTAAAACTACACTAACACTAAAATTACTCGAGAACTCCTTAAATAAGAAATATGGGATTACGTAATCGTATGGCTAGGATTTTCATTTGTTGCATTATAGTTATAATCGGTATGTTTATTTGGATTTTGATTAAACTCACAAGAATTTTGCTTTCTTCTTGAGTTGTAAAATTCAAATCATAACATGGATACTCTTCTCGAGTAATCCATTTATGATCAATAGGTAAATAACATGTTCCTCTCACAAACTATGTTACTCTAATAGAATTCATGGTTCAAGCACATGCCAATTTCATAAACCACAAATTCAATTGCATTAAGAAGTGAGTTCTACAATTTGACCCAAATTTGTGCATGTCCATGTCGATCTTGAAATCATATTTTCTATTTTAATTAGGTTCTCGAATCCCTCTCGAATATCTTAAGCCCTGATTCACAAGAGATTTATAGAAAATTTATCTTATCAACATTGAAAATAGAAATAGTCAAAGTTCCAAATTAACAAAATCCATTATAAAAACTGATCAACTACTCATAAAATCCATTAACCCATCACATAATCCCACTAGAAAAATTTAACTTATACTAAAAAGTGGAATTTCGTTAATGATAATAGTACATGCACAATTCATTACAAATGATACAGTTGGAATACACCTGAAAAATACTAAGAATTTCTCCTTTGTACTTCTGGGTCCAACTCCACAGTGAAGGGCGGTAATGGATGTGTCGTAATGATGGAAAGTGACGTGAGTGTGTATGGGTGAAGTGTATAGGTAAAAATGTGGAATGGAATGGATGTAATGAAATGGATGAAGTGTTCTGCGATGTGTGAAGATGCAGATGAAGTGTTTCAAAGATGGTGGAATGTATAGATGTCTATAAGTGGGTGAGTTAGTACGATGAAGCATGTTGATGTAGAGGTTAGTGAAATTAGGTTGGAAATTGATGTGAAAGGCATGAGGGGTAGGTAGCAATTGTAAAAGTGGGTATATTCTATGGAGCAGATCCCTAAAAACTGAAAAAAGTACAAAAGATGAGGAAGTCTTCCTCATAATTAAAAAAATGGGCATTTAGTAAGTGAGCAAAAAAAAAATGAAGTAGAGTAAAGTTGCATAGGCTGTTGCTAAATCTGGTCAATCGGTCTTTTGTGTTACTTCAAGTGCTGGGGTTTTCTACATGAGATTCCAACTGGGTATGATATTGCAAGCTTAGTTCAGAATGGGCAGGTTGATGCTTGGATCATCTCATATCAGTTCGATCTATTTGTAACTTCTCATGCAGGTCGACACTCATACATCAGCTTCTCAGTTTTAAACCTTGGTATGTTACAGCTTGGCTTCATTCTTATGGACATGAGAGCTCCAATTGACTTGATGAGCACTCATGCGTTTAGGCCAATGTCATGGTTGAGGCAGCTCAGTCATGCCAATATTTGGTATGCATCTAGTCTGCTACTCGCATTACTTTGAAGCAGCTGATTTTTTGGTTAATGGGTTATTTTTTAACGACATAGGGAATTACTGTTATTTAGCTTAGTTAGTAGCACGGTGCTACTTGAATGGAGTAGCAGCTTGGTGAATGGTAAGGATCTATTTATCACTTCAACTAGTGGGCCTGCCATTTACTGCCACTGCTGGTTGATGGATATCGCTCTACAATTCAACAACTAGAAGCTTCTTAGCATTTAAATGTTAAACAGGATGATGGTCTAACTACCAATCGTATATGAAGTGCTCTAAGTGGCTTAGTCAATAGCTCTAAATCTGATCTTGCTTTTAGTTCCTATTGCAATTTGGAGCTCATGTCATCAGTGCATGCTTACTTTGATCTAGAGCTCAACAAGGTTATGTTGTTATCCTACTTCTGATCTGTGTCATTTTATCCCATAAATAGTTGGTGATGCTTAGTCTGCACTATTAGGCACTCGGGTTAGAGATGCTACCAATTTCAAGTTGAGATAAGGGTTGTTCAGTATGAGACATATCCAAATTGCTTAACACTCAGTTTAATCGACATGATTGGTGACATCGCAAAGCTTAACTACTACTCATGCTTATGTTCAAAAGTTTCTTCAACATCAACATCATTAACTCAGTTGGTGTTCTACTTTAGCTCAAGTTGAAGATGAGTTGTTGTTTAGATTGTTGTGTGAACTTTAGGAGGCACTTAGAATTCCCACTCGAGCACTTAGCCATAAAGATCTACATGCTCATGGGTGCTCAATCATTAGATGAAGCAAATCAAATCATCTGTTACTCACTGAACTTTGTCAATAGCTCAATCAAGTGATAAGAATTTCTATTCTACCATTAAAGCTTAGTTTGGCATGAGGCTCGGGTTGTTCCCAGCAACTATTCGGCTAAGACAATGGAGTTAAGCATAAGCTGCTCTGCAATTAACATCATGCTGTTTTGTTGGATTAGATTTGTTAGGTGCTTGGCTTGGAGAATCAGTAGAACACACACCATCACAAATAAGCAATGTAAACTTCAACATGAAATTTAAAGCACCAATAACCAAACTAAATACTACCTCATATAGCCACTTCCCTATTTCATATTTGCCTTCTCTCACACAAAATTCACTCTAAAGATTCAATTTCAAATCTAATAGCAAAGTGCACTTGTTTGTTACAATTTCTAAAAGCTATTAATAAAAGCACTTTAACTCAATATAGAAGCATGTTAGTCCATCTATATAATTTCACACTTATTTTTATCATCTTTTTAGTTAATTATGCATAAATGATCCACTAGCTTGCAACTCATCAATTTATAGCAAAATTTCATACCAAAATTGCAAGTGTAGGCATAAGAGTACAATATATATAATATATATATATGCAGGATAAATGTGTACTTTTACACATTTGTCAAATACAACCCATGTTTGAGCCTGTGTTATGCTTCTATTTCAAACATAACACGTAATATGGCCTGTTTTTCAAACCCGTGCTATGCCTTTATTTCGAAGGCAGCTTGTAACATAGCCCATGTGCAAACCTATGTTTACGTTGTATTATACTTCTATTACGAACACAACCTATAACACAGCCATGTTCAAACTCATGTTATACTTCTATTTTGAACATGACTTATACTACAGTCTATGTTTGAGTTTATGTCACGGTATGTTACGCTTCTATTTCGAATACAACCCATGTTAACTCATGTTATGCTTATATTTCAAACACCTCCCTTGTTCAAACTTGTGTTACATAGCATTAAGCTTTTGTTTTGAACACAACATCTAACATAACCTTGTTCCAACATGTGCTCCACACAACTTCTTCAAACTCATATTTTTCCTTCTCGGAAGCACTTGAAACTTATTTAACCCATTCCTTTAAGGTTTAATATTACTTTAAAATCTTGAAATTAAGATATTATAAAATTTAATCCTAATCCTCATTTTAAAATAATATTTTATGTTTCTTTCAAACACCAATGGCATTAAAAGTGCATGAACTAAATAACTATAAACTATAAGTAAGTTTGGAAGTGTAAATAGTTATAAATACTTTAAATACTTTATAATAAGTTAGAGGATTCTAGCATCCACGACAAATCAATGTTGTTTTAATATGCATGTATTACCTTACTCATTGAATGTGTTATCATAGTTAGTTAAATTAATAAATTTAAGGAATACTCGGCTTAATAAATGAGTATTACATGTGCTTGGCTATTGTTTGTAGACCGAAAGTGCATGTTATACTAAGGTAACACCCTATTGATCCTTCTGTGATCCGTCCCTACATGGAATCTTACCTAAGATTATTATAGGCAGATCTAGGTTTTTGACTCGAGGATATGATCATGCCAAATCATAGTTTTAATAATTAAAGTACGTGCTCTTAATTATAACTATAATGCAATAGGCAGGTGCACCTATTGTGAGCGTAATATAGTGTTTAAGTATAGGGTCGTTCAATAGAGATAAACCAATAACCAATATTAGCTTTGTCCTTATTATACAACCGTTAATTGAAAGTGATTTGTATCCTAAACCATTAACTAATAATTGTCATTATTCTACTAAAGCTAAGCAAGAATCACTAATAACAAAAAGCAATGGTTGATTCAATTATCAAAACAACCTAGATCTTGTTCTACTCCTATTTGTTGAACTTGTATGTTTAATAGGGATTTTGTTGAGACAATATAATGCACAATTAACTATTCAATTATGGAAAATTATACTTCATTAGTCAAACAATAGAATGAATAATATGCTAGAATATAGATTTGTATATTATGTGTTTTTATGGAGATTGTGTAGATTTAGTAGGAACAAATTAGTAATGAACGGTCTCAGTCGAAGGGCAAGTTAAGAGCTAGACTGCTTCATTCACTAAGGCACGACAAACTTAAGATCAAAGCTCAACATGTCCAAAACTGCTGAGTAATTGGTCAAGGGTCATGTTGAGGGATCGATGAGTCCACTTCTTAAGGCGCGACAAGTTAAAAGTCTAAAGTTAGACAAATTCAAAAAAAAATGCACTGTCTTAGTCAAAGGTCATGTCAAGGCTCAACGTGTTGCAACAAGCTTAAACCAATACTCGACAAGCTCAAATATACATGGATCTAGTTCAG
>JAMXBD010004325.1:0-70092 GCA_024138025.1 Combretum micranthum | reverse complement strand
TCGATCGGTTTTTTTGCCAGATAATGTTAATATGTTTGTTTTTCAATATAATTGTTAAGGTAAGTTGTCAATTTTATACAGATCTACTGCAATATGGCATGCACTTAATCTCGAAAAAGAGACTGTTCTCATCATCTTATTAAGTTTCTTCCTTTATTCAATAAAAAAATAAAAAAATAACGGTTTATAAAAAAAACACCTATTTTTTCAAGTTTTCTCAAATTCTAACTTCAAAATATATAATGATTTATAAGAATAAAAAATTACGGAAACATAACCTGAATTTTGATATTTATATAAATAAATGATATAGATTTTGATTTATTAACAAATACATAACATGTATTGTAATATTTTGCCAATAACCTAGTTTTATTTTTAAGAAATAATCACCTTTATTTTGATATTTTACAAACAAAATCTGAGTTTTTTTTTAATAAATACATTATCTTTTTTTTTCACTTTGTATTAATAATAGATAACACAGGTTTTTTTTTTTTTTAATTGATTAAATCCATTTGATATTATTGTCAATAAAAAAAGCAACTATATATATTCATTACAAAATGATAAAATACGAGTTATGTATTTATTAAAATCAAAACACATATCACTTGTTATAAAAGTACTTAAACATGGATAATAAGTTATCAAAACTCAAAACCCAAATCACTTGTTTGTAAAATACTAAAATGATTAATGTATTTGTCAAAAATCAAAATCCAGATCACTTTATTTGTAAAAGTACCAATATACAAAATATGTTCTGTATTTAAACATATATATATATATATATATATAATAAAGTAAAGAAATTGCCAGGAAACCCTTAAAATACTAACCGGTACCATAGGACCTTCAATAAGGGGTCTGTTTGGATTGGCTTTTTCGGCAGATACAGACACTTTTTCAAACTTTTTGCTAACAAATTATTTATCAAGAAATAGATGTAGATAAAAAAAAGTTGACAATTCTCATTAAAAGATCAAATAGAACAAAAATAGATAAAATTTAGATGCAAATCGGATATACTTACACATATCATTTTAAAAAAGATACAGATACAGATGAAATACAGAAAATCCAAACAGACCCCAGGATCACTAAGGTTAAGGTTTGACACAACCCTTCAGAAATTAGGGACAGAACATATAGTATCGATCTCGAACAACCTTTTTTTTTTTTTTTTTTTTATTTCGCCGATAAAAGGATACATCTCGAATAACCTTGGTAATAGAATGTAAAAAGAAAAATGAAAAGTAAATAGGGAAAAAGAAAAGGGAATGCCAAGAATTCCATTAACAGGAGGTCTAAGACCAATGTAAAGTTCCACGTATGAAAAATAACTTTGTAGTGGCTAAAGCATATGAGCTTCCACAAATTAAATCCTGACCACACAAGAATCAAGAATCAGTGAAAAGAGGCAAGGGCACAAAAGAAGTTCCTTATAATGAAGTGGGGGAGACAAAAAGACAAGATGCACTCTTAAATTTTTGTAAAAAGCAGAACTATTGTATAAAAGCTGCATAGGACTCAAGCATCAACAATAATCATACAACTTTTGGCCTTAAAAAAGTTTCCTAATACTAAAGCAGCACATGGATATCAATCTGTCTTTGTACTGTAGTTTTAAACAACAAGATATAAGTCTTTTGATCCATGGAAAAGTACATAAACCCCCAACTGAATGTGTTACAAAGAACCAAAACTTGTCCTACAACACAGTGCCAGGCAGGTCATAAACCCCATCAAATTCCTGAAACAAAAAAATGAATTCTTCAATCAGTCTCAATAACCACTCCCAAATCATCAAAAAAACAATATGGATTGCAATGATATATAAAGCAACAGTTTTAATCGGATTACACATGATATGATCAATGTCAACTTAGTAATCCACAAATATTAGCATCTCAATAAATCATCAACATTTAAGAAAATTCCCTCAAAAGATCTTAAGTGGTCCTTCTATGTCATGCCAAACATTCTCTTTTTAAGTATGTCAAGTGTGCTTTCAGTGGCAACCGATGGCAGGGATGAACTCTTGATCGTTAAATGTTGCGGAGAACTTGGATGAAATTGAGAAAAATGATTTTCACTTTAAAAAGAGAATCACTTTCAGCATTGTCATTTACTACTGTTGGTGGTTATTAAACACCAAGCCAAGCCAGCCACTATCGCTATCTTCAAATTGCACTTAGCACTAAAGCCAGTAACATCTAGACAAACTTTGATATCATTACAATAATAGTTGATATTTACAAACTTCAATTTTAACACACTAGATTTTTGGCAAGTACAACCACAACCTAAAAAATAAGTGCAGATTATCATAAAGTATCTGAACTTCCACATTTTGCAAAATCTATCCAAGCTTCCAATTTTTTGCAATTTAGCAGTTGAACCTTTTCAACTCAAAAATCAGTAGAGTAATCATCATTTAAAAGGAAATAAACCAAATGATGAATGATTACTTCTTAAGAGTAAGAGCAAGTGTCTTGCAACTGAACTTCTCAAGACTATCAAGAGTTTTCTAGCACAATCCACAGCATGTATCTGCATAAAAGGTGCCATCAACAGACACAACTTTCACTCCATTACTTGCAAAACATCTCATAACTTGCACACCACCAAAAGATCTCTCCTCCTCAGGAACGGTCAATGAAACAGGATTCTCTTATCAAGGCTGTCAAAATCAACCCCATCTTCAAAAAACCATCACTTTCCTTCTTCTCTTTCACAGCTTCCTTATAGGAAGAGGATTTCTTCATCTTAACTTCAACAAGATCACTACTTGACTTGTTCCTCACTTTTCCAAGCCATTATTCTGGGTTGGTTTGTTTGATCAAAGATCGAAGCTTTGAGGAATCAAAATCAGCAGAGACATTCAAGGACTTAGCTTGCATCAAATTTCCTTAGTATTAGGAACATTACTATAGTTAGTGTTACTGGCTCTTTGTGATGTGGCTGTACGGAGTTGTTATGGCTTGTGTAGAGTCTAGAGAAAGTACTAGGTAAATAAAAGGCTTTAGAAGGCAAAATCGGATCTGGGTTCTTTATATTTTAGTTGTTGGATTTGATTTGTTGTATCTGGGGTTCAAGGTTGTGTTTGAGATGTTTCTGGGGTGCTCTGAGGTTGCTACAATGCGTCTATGGTTAGTGAAGTGTGCCATTAGGGTTGTTTTGGTGTGAGGGGGGTGGCGGGTAGGATAAGACTAAGAGAGGGTCGGAGGGTCGGGAAGAGAGAGAGGGGGCCGTGGTGGTGGTGGTGGTGGCGGTGGCGGTGGTGATAGCAGGGCGTTGATGATCGGATTAGGACGTGTGGGTGAGATCTATGTGGCGTTACTTTCTAATATGCGCCATGGGATAAGGACTTGGCATCGAGTTTTGAAGAGATGTGGAGGCAATGTGATTAATTTTGACCGTTGACTTGATATGGGAGTGAGTATTCTCTGCACTTGCTACCATACTACCGTTTCGCTTGCGTGTCTTCGCTTTTTTTTTTTTTTTTTTTTTTTTTACCCTATTTTTTGATAATATTTTATTTTCATGTTATTTGTATTTTTTACCAAAATCATACCCGTAATTAGGAGTATATGAAAAAACCGATCAAACCGAAAAATCAAACTAAAATCAAAAGAACCAATTCAAAAAATATAGTTAACCAGTCTATTGATTTTGATTTAGGATTATCATTTTTATTTTTTCTAGTTTTCAATTTCGGTTTGCAATATAAAAAACTAATAGTTGATGGTTAACTATTTTCAATATTTATAAACATATTATATATATAATTTACATATACATATAATTATTTTTTTAAATAGATATACATACATATGATTTATATATACATATAACTTACATATGTTAATATTCCTTAGATTTTGATTAAAGCACTATTGTTCTATGTTTGATAGGAGTTTTGTGGTAATTGATTTGATTTAGCCTTTGTTGATGATGATACAAAAGCTTGTTTTTCTCATTTCCTTAATTTGATTTTCCTTTTTTTAGCTCTTGTAATATATATAATAATTTGTAGAAAAACTCTATGGTAAAGAATAAAAAATAAGGTTTGTTAAAATTATCAATTTGATTTGTTGAAATCTTTATATTAAATGGTTAAAAATCGAAAACTGAAAAAATTAATAGAACAAAACAATTAATTGTTAAGACGGTTAACAGTTTATAATGGATCGATTAAGGATTGGGATATTAAAAAAATTGATAATTATGGTTAAGTTCAAAAAATAGGGCCACGAATCGGTTAACTGATCGGTGACACATACTCGTAATACATGTACGGATAAATGTTGATTAAGTAAAATACTTTAAAATTGAGTAATGCTTAGTATTTCGAATATTGAAGGTTGGAAGAAATAATAAAAAGCGATTATAACATTATTTCTATTTAATTAATCAAATTTGATTTAATAATATAAATAAATCAAATGACATCAATCTAAAACAAGTAGATAATGAAAAATGCAAGGAACTTATCGCAATAAGTTGCCTTCAAGTACTTATTTTAAGTTGTAATCTGACCATTGGATCTCCCATTTAATATGGCCCATCGGATTGGATTGCAATTTTGGTAAGTTAATTTCATTGTGGCAAGTGGTAATTTTGTCTTGATAAGTTTCTTGTATTGTAATAAGTTATTTCCATACTATTTCCATAATGAAAGTTGTCACATTGTGGTAAGTTCATTCTATTGAGTTTAATAGTAACTCTATCAGGTTGTGATAAATTCATCCTATGTGATAAGTGGTTTCTGTACTAAATTTACTAGTGGTAAGTTTTGTATTACAATAAGTTCATTCGATTATGATAAGTGGTAGATTTGTTGGATTATGGTAAGTACGTTGTATTGTTGTAAGTGGTTTCTATACTAACTTTTCTACAATGGTTGGCTTGTTGTATTGTGGTAAGTTCACTTGATTGTGGTGAGTAGTGGCTTTATCGGATTGTGGTGAATACATTTATTGTGGTAAGTTGTTTCGATACTAACTTTTCTATAGTAGTAGGTTCATCATCAGGGATGTTCACAATTCAATTAACTAGTTCGTAGCTCTATTTTTTAAACCTAACATAATGATGGGTTTTTTAATATTCCGATCCTTAACCAATCATTATAAATGATTAACCGTCTTAATGGTTAACCTTTTTTTTCATTTTTTTGATTTTTAACAATTTAAGATAACAGTTTCAACAAACCTTATTTTATAGCTTTTATCATAATTTTTTTTTAAATTATTAGATATACTATAAGAGCTAAAAAAAAGGAAAATCTAATTAAGGAAAAGAAGAAAAACAAGTTTTGGATGTACATCATCAACAAAATCAAATCAAATCAATTATCACTAACTCCCATCAAATATTGGTAGAACATAGTATTTTAATCAAAATCTAAAAAACCTTAACATATGCAAATCATATGTATATGTAAATTATATATATAATATATTTATAAATATTGAATGGTTAACCGTTAACTGTTAGCCTTTTGTGGTTAAACCAAAACCGAAAAAAAAAAAAAATAAAAAAATAAAAGCATAATCCTAAACAAAAACAAACAGATCAATTAACTATATTTTTTGGATTGCTTTTTCGATTTCATCATACCTTTATTCGTCATATTGAGGTAAATACATTCGATTGTGGTAAGTGGTGGTTTTGTCGAACTGTGATAAATGCATCGTTTGTGGTAAGTGGTTTCCACACAAACTTTGCATAGTTCTAAACGTGTACATTGTGGTAAGTTTGTCCAATCGTGGTAAATGGTAGTTTTATCACATCATGATAAGTGTGTCGTATTGTAGTAAATAGTTTATATTCTACTTATCCATAATGGTAAGTTCGTCAGATTATAATAAGTGTGTCTGATTATGGTAAGTGATAGATTTATTGCATTTTGATAAGTTTGAAGCATTATGATAAATTCATTGTAATGTCATAGCATCCTATTATGATAACTAGTAAGTTCATATCACAGTAGTAAGTGGCTTGAGTACTAACTTTTTCCATTGTGGTAAGTTTGTCGCGTTATAATAAGTGGTAACATTGTTAGATTATGGTAGGTCCATGTGCAATCGTGATAATTGTACTTGTGATGATCAATCTACCCAATTAAGACCAAAATTTAGGTTGATGTCTAGCGACTTTCACCAATAGTATTCCAATAGATGCTAGCTTAAGTGAGGTAAATAATATATACATATACATATAAAACTTTAAATATAGTTAAATAACAATTAATAATACAGTATGGCTAATTTTTAGAAAGCAAAATATGATCAGAATGTCAAACAATAATTATTATATGAGATTAAATTAAATGATCTGCACTTTTGTGTATTTAAGAAGATTTTCTTTAATAAATGTTTTAGTGCACTTATCAATGCAATCTCTTAAATAATAAACAAATAAGAATAGATACTAAGAGTCCCAATCTTTATGAATTTCAGTATAAGGTCCTCTATTTTTTTAAATATTATAGTCAGCTTTGAAATTTATAAGAAATGGTAAGTATTACTAATTTATCTTTTACCACAAATTAAAATCTTATTTTGTCATGATTATGGGTAACAAATTGTTGATAAGCAATTTTGACCATGGGTTTTCCAGGCCTAATAGACTTATTTGAGGCTTAAGCTAACCTGATTGAATAATGGTCTGACTATTTTAAGTCCCCAGCCATAAACCAGACATATATCTCTTAAGCACCTTAGTTGGCTCAAATTTCCCAAAGTCCACTTACTTCCTCATTCACCAAACTGACAACCTACTAAATATTCACCAGCCTATTACTGAGAAATCAAGGATGTGTCTCAATGGCTTGACTAATTGTCCTAACCATCATGATCCACATCCTTATAAAGACGTCCTCTGGGACAGCAAGCTTTATCAAAGACACATTTTATAATATTTTGTAAAGAAAAATTACGTGCCTACTTTTTTGAATATTTAAGCACAGTGGCGTACTTAAAATCTTGAATATCAAATTTTTATTTTTTGAGTTTTACATTCATTACACTAAACCATTATTTATTCCAAAGGGTTTAAGTTATTAGTATTTTGGTATTTTAGAGCTGATGAAATATTACATTGTCCTTAGTTTATCTACATTTTACTATAACAAATTTATGGAGTTTTCATGGACATGGTACAGGCGTGATGTCTATGCACTTGACAATACCTGATACGTGTTCTTGCGCAATTTTACGCTTAGAATTCAAACTAAGAAATGTCTCTAACATGCGACATCAAATCCGGGTTCAATTCCTTTTATTGAGTCATAATCAATTCAAGGTAGCTTTTGATCAACAAAATCCATGATTACACAAGAATTGGCATAACTCAGTTTAGACCAACCTGCTACCATTTAGTCAACTCCCCTTTGCATTAGGAGAAAGGCGAAACCTTACCCAACTTGATTTACTCTTGCCTTAATGAATTCTAGCTTGTATCCTTAATGGTCACTAAACAGCTCGGCCCACGAGGGGAAAACCTCAACAAGATCGACTACAAGCCACCCCCATTTAAAAAGCTTAATTGGTCATCCACCACCCATCAAGCTTTAGTTTTCTGCATCTAAATAAGAATTCATCCCAGGTATGTAATCTACTCCACCACTTCAACTATAGGTAAATGAGATCGTGACAACCCACATCAAATAATTCAGTTTGGCACTAAGGCCAGCACTTAAAGCCCTAAATCTCAAACAATGCAACAATTAGTCTAATGAGCCCATACTAAAAGCTTACTCTCCTTGCGAAACTCTCAAAAAAGAGAGTATGGGAAAACAAATGATGATGTGCAATTTCGATCATGGGTAGTATGAAAAAACAAATGTTGATATGCAATTTCGATCATAGGCTTCCTAAGCATAGTGTAACCTATTTAAGCCTTAAGCAACTTGATTGAATAATGTGTTGACTTCCTTAGGTCCTTATTCGGCCATAAGGCCAAAAGTATATCTCTTAAGCTCCTTAGTCTGGTTGGATCATCCTCTGCTACCCCACTCCTTCATTAAATCGACTGACTAGCTAAATAAGTATTTGCCCACCCATTACCAAGAAACAAGGGACATATCTTAGTGGTTTCACTGCCACTACTCTAATAACTTCCATGATCCGTTACAATCACCACAAAAAAAAATCTACTTTCTTTAATCGTCTTCAACAATCAAGATCAACATCTCTATAAATACCTCCTCCAAGGGCCCCAACGATTAAGTTTTAATCACTTGGTAAATACACATTGGTAACATACATTACCTCATGTCATTTACACTCTTATCACCTTATTCACATAATAACTTGACCATCACGGTGGTTGCACGAAACAACCGTTCAATGTTACCTAATCGTTTCTTGTTTTGCAAGCCATATTACTTAAGTCCAATCCTCAATAATCTTTGCCAACTTATTGTGCTAATGATACTAATGGAACCCATAACATGCTCTAAGAATAAGGAAATATAAATTATTTAAAAGTGTCCTAAAAATGAGAAACTTTCAAAAATAATATTAGAAGTATTGCACTTGAAATTGTGTTTTTGAAACATCATTTTAAAGCAAACTGAAATCATGTCTTTAAATGTCATAGACCTTCCATGTCAAAAGTCCATCTAATATCATGTTTTCAACACATGATTTTTTAATTCTAAATACCCTATTTCTAGATTTTTGTTTTCTAAACAAAGTTCTTATATTTTGTATATTTTTTTTAATTATAAATTTGTTTTTCCTTTACCCACATGCTCTACTCATGAAGTTTTTATGAAGGTTGTTGATATGAGTGGAAGACTCAGGAAAAAGCCAAGCTACTTAGAAGATTTTGTTTATTGAACTTTATAGTTAGAAGCCAACATTACATGAGTCAAAATAGATCATAACAAGGTTTGATAAAGTCAACTGCAATGCATCACATCATAGTTGAAGTTGCTATAAGAGAAAACCGAATTAATAGTTGGAGTTATCTACAATAGAAGTGCAATGTATATGAAAAAAGAAGAAGGAAAGAGGTCCATCCTTGGTTCTTGGAACTTTGTATTGAGTTTTGAAGTAACTAGCGCTCCAAGTCCAATAAATCTTACTCAACCTTGCAAACACTTTCAAACCCCAAAATTAATTCATATTTCAAATTAGCAACAATCACTTAATACACAAACCCTAACTAGTTCAAACTTTTGCAAATATTGAGTATAAGATTTGTAAACCCCGAGGATTTTTATACGGGTAGAAATGAATAAAAATAGAAATATAGAAAATTGAAGATTAATATAGGACTCAACAAAGACCTTAGAATAGAACTACAAGTAATAGTGAGCATATATATATAACTTTCAACCCTAAAACAAAGTCCTCTAAATCGTAATAGATACCAAAAACAAGATTTTGTAATGGGTATCAAAAACTCAAGATATATAAATAATTTAGATAAGATTTCAAATACATTAAAGAGTGAATACCAGATAAAACGTAAAGTTAGAAAACGATAATTTAAGAAAAAACCGTTAGGGTTATAAATACACAATAATAGTAAAAACGTATCCATAACTAACAACCTAAACTCTAAATAAATATTTGGATCACACCTTTGTTCTAGTTAAAGAATTCTAAAGCTCTTAGAGATTAAAACGAAAATTACCTTTTAAGCCTAGAAAATCCTAATCGTGTAATATAAAACCCTAAAAATAATTAATAGTATAAACTTTACACTTAAGTTTGAACTAGATAATAATCTAGAAAATTTATAGAAACATTAAATAAATTTTTAGAGACAGAACTCCTAAATAACTGACATATTTTTACCGTTTAACTTACTAAACTACCATAAAACTAAGATAATTAATTAAACTAATATTAAATTAGTTTTCTTCATTTTCGATGCAAATTGGAGAAGAAATGTGGTTGCAATCTCCTCAATTTACACAGCCGAAATTTGAAGCAATTTGAGTCAAAAAAGGAAAAAAAAAAAGTCAAGGAAAAATAATGGAGACACAAATCAAATTTAACCAAATCAACAAACTCATTTAATGCATGAGATACCATGCAAGCACAAGTGGGAAAATTTTGTGGAAAACTTCTCTCATTTTTGGCCGAGAAACATCCATATGAAGTTGCCTCCAATTGTCTATAAAAGCTCATAATAATGAACAATAAACAAAGCTCTTAGATTGCACCAAAACAACAATCTAAACCATACCAACAACAGCCCAAACTTTGTCCTCCATTAGCCCAATAAACCACCAACACAACTAAAATAATAACTAGCTCCATTAGTAAACTTCAAGCTTGGGAAAGGAACAACAAAGTGCAAATTCGCTTTAAGTTAAGTTTATAGGCTAAACATTAGCTTAAACAATGTTTCTATTAATCTAGATTCATTTTAAGCTTTGAGGAAAGATTTAACACCTTCACACCAACTCATACAAGGTAATAACTGATCTCAACACTTTATATATATATATATATATATCATGATATATAGAATCACAAGTTATGGGGATTATAAGATGTTATAGTATTGATATGTCACATATAATAGATGTAAAGTATAGAAAAACACCTAAAAAGTAGCTTAAACACAAGTATAATATATGTATACTATAAGAAAAGTAGGATACGAACTAAAAAAATTTGAGGAAGAATATGAACAGGGCCTACATTGATACTACGTCGGCAGTGTACATAGATAGGCAGGCAGCCTTCGATCGACGTGCACTAGAATAGAAGCTACATAAAATTTTGTTATGTGATTTAAACAAACGCCGGCGGCATAGACCGTCTATACCGGTAGCATATGTTATAACACTAGTAGCCTTGGAAGCCAGTGTACCCTGGAACAAATAACATGTAAAATTTACACGAACATTGACAAAATTGAGTTTAACGCCGACGACGTTGATGCAGACGTATGTGCAAAACTTCTCTGTACGAAGTCTGTTTCGTCCATAACGGATTTTATATATTATATATATATATATATATAAGAGTGAAGAAGAAACAAAACATTAAACATAATAAATAAATATAAATATTAGTATGCTTAGTACTTGATTAAGAGATAAACTTTAGTAACTATTGCAAATAAAATACTTGTGTATAATAAAAGATTAAAATTAAGATAATTGTATTATATAGGTATATATATACAAGAATGAAAAATGTAAATAAGCTATAATTAAGATAATGTGATACCCATAAATAAAAGATAATAACATGAACAAAGATTAAGAGAAACATGATGAAACTAAAATGATATAAAATAAATATCGATTACCATAAAATAGTCGAACTAACGAACAATATAAAAATAATAATGATAATAATAAAGTACTGAGTTATTAAATACAAATTCTATTACTACCTAATAAAAATAAAATATTTTAATGTTAAGGCAGGAAAAATGAAAATAAAGATTAAATAATAAGAATTTGTTATCATAGGATCATTACCCTAAAAAGACCAATACAATTAATAGAAATTAAATCAAATATCAATATAAGACACTTAGACACTCATAGAAGTTTAGATATATAATATATGTTGTATTGATGAATATTTTATTCATCTCATTAGGTGATATTGATCAATTAGTGGACTTTTCTATAGACTATTACGATTAGTCATCATAAGCAGGTGAGTGACTCAGACCTATTACATTGTTTGTGTTTATAACTAGTGGCATATGTAATGCAAAGATAATAATATGGTTGTTATGGAAATTACTAAGTATGTGTCTTCAGCTATTTGTTTAGTTGACAAACCATATTCCTGTTCTATATGTCTCCAAATACATAACCAGACATCTATTTGTTTAGTTGAATTATCAATTTATGTATTTGGAGACATATAGAATAGGAATATGGTTTATAATATTAAGTTATTGAAGATTTGTGATTACAGTTATTTTGCTAATTTATGGCTTATATGTATTTGTTATTTCTTATCGATGTAATTAAAAAATCATATTGTTTAAAAACATGTCATTCTCTGAAGGTAAATTAGTAATAATATATAAGTATGGTTTGTGTGCTACTACTAGGGTATCCTCGGAGCGTGACAAGACCACAACAAAAATGACTAGAAACTAAAGGATTCTTACTTAATCTTCATGATCTAGTCGATATGGAAGCAATTGAAGAAGAGATCTAAGTTTCATTTAAAGTTTTATTTAAATAGAAGTTGTATGTGACTAGGGTTTTGAGAGTGTTCTAGAGAAGTAGCATGTTGCAACGGAAAGTTCAAACACTGTATTTGTCTTTTGTTTAACACTGGCATTTTGTGTCATGGGCTGAGCTTTGTTCTTTTAATGAAATTGCGACAAATTGAGTAACAAGTCTATAAGTTCTCGAGTATTATAAGTTAGATATCTATTTTAATTTTTACGAGATAGAGTATAAGATATAAATTCTTCATATGTTATCCCCATCATGAAAGATATACACTTAGGTGGATAATTTATTGATCAAATATATTATGTAATGCCCTAAATTATAGGTATTACAACTCGCCACGTGTCCTTTTCTTATTAAGAACACGCTAAGGCTATAAAACACTACCCCACAATTATAACAAATTTAATCACCACAACTCACAATGGGTTTACTTTAAAATCCCATGAAAATAATCTCTTTTGTTCATGAACTAACAAAAATCCGGAACGACATGTCATCAAACAAATAAAACTTGACAAACTAGTCTCATAAAATTTCAACAACTAATAACAATCAAACATAAAATCCATATAGTCTTCCACATCTCTCCACTATATCCAACGCTCTAAGTCTACGAGTGTTCAGCTGGATAGTCAAGTCCACTATTGCCATCTCCATAATCTACATATAGATCATACTCCTCGACAGTCATCCAACTCTGCTATAGGGTATCATACTCCTAAAACATTTTCTGTTTCACACTGTCGAGAAAGAATTCTCTATAAAATGCCTGTTGGAACATCTCCCATATGATTGCTCCTGCCATGTGTCTTTTGGTGCTCAACCACCGGTTGTTTGCTCTTCCAATAAGTAGGCAGGAGGCATATTCCATCTTTTTGTTCTCTGGTATGTCCAAAGTAGCAAATGTCTTTTCCACCTCCTCTAACCATAACTAGCTTTCAATGGCTTCCTAAGCTGGGGCTCAAACTTGT
Organism: Combretum micranthum; assembly: GCA_024138025.1. NCBI lineage: Eukaryota > Viridiplantae > Streptophyta > Magnoliopsida > Myrtales > Combretaceae > Combretum > Combretum micranthum. Next base: position 56,934 of record JAMXBD010004325.1, on the reverse strand, counting down.
AGACTAGGTCTACAAACTTGTTCAGACTGAGCACATCAGCATATCTTGCTCCATGGCCTTCGTTTCCACCATTGCCATTGTTCCTCTATGCTTCTTGTCTCCAGGCCTCAACATTGGCCTGCACAACCTGCATATCGTTCCTCGTGTTCCACTGTTGTTGGGTCACTACTCCCAGAAGAATATTCACCGCTTGCATCAGTTGAGCAACATCTATGGGCACCTGTTGTCCTACAGGAGGTGCTGGTGGTATCGGAAGTGGGGGTAAATCCTTCGACACAAGATTCAGAGGTGGTTAGTTTTCTGGTGATTGTTCCTCCTCACCAGTCTTGGAGGAACCAGCATCAGGGGCTCTTCTTCGTGGAGGCATTCTATCATAAACAAACACACTACATAAGATAAAAGATAAATCCAACTTAAAGATTAAACTCTAACGATATAACTACTGGTAAAACAAGACTAAGCTAGGTACACAACACTTATTATTGCTATCCCACTCATCAATGCTCACCGTCCTAAGAAGTTCATAACCTATATCTATCAAGATCATCAAACCTAAGCTCCGATACCAAATAAGTTGTAACGCTCTAAGTTGTAGGCATTACAACTCGTCACGTGTCATTCTCTTATTAAGAACATGCTAAGGTTATAAAACACTACACCACAATTATAACAAATGTAATCACCACAACTCACAATGGGTTTACTTTAAAACATCCCATAAAAATAATCTCTTTTGTTCAAGAACTAACGAAAATCCGGAACGACATGTCATCAAACAAATAAAACTTCACAAACTAGTCTTATAAAATTTCAGCAACTAATAACAATCAAACATAAAATCCATATAGTCTTCCACATCTCTCCACTATATCCAACGCTCTAAGTCTACGAGTCTTCAACTGGATAGTCAAGTCTACTATCGCTATCCTCATGATCTACATATAGATCATAACCAGATAGATAATAAACAACATCATCTTTACCTATACTTGAAAAATAAAGGAATGAGTGAAAACGCCCAGTACGCCATACCACAAACAAATACGCATGAACATGCCAACATACATCACATACATTCCTAAAACTAATGCAATAGGCACAAATCATTATATTTAATTAGTGAAATAAACAGCACAGTTTAGAACCATATGCATTTAGTCCTAAACTCGGAGTAACTCATGACCCCGATTCATAATCTTTATGAAATAGTTTATGTACAATATACTGATGTTGGGTACTTCCCACACATCGTTGCGTTCCACCATACGAACCGAAAGAGCTCTTAATTTACCGAAATCATTTCCAAGTGTAACTCCACTAGAGACAAGGACACACGAGGATCATCAGGGTGCCTCGTTAGTATCACACTCCGTGTAGTCTTTACTAACCAAAGCCATACACAAACAACACTATTTACAATTTATATGTCGGATACGATTTAGCCAAATTATTTTCTAAACCTACACGCACAAGTAGTAGACAAGGTAAGGTCGTACTTGGATTTGCTTTCAATCCTAATCTATCCAACACAAACTTTTAATTGAAAGGGTACCCTAATCTGGCAATACTCTTGTTTAACAATTTGCAATCAATTCCAATTGTAATAAGAATATCAAACTCTAACCCTAATTCCATAAACCTAATCGAAGATCAACACACATGTTTATCCCGTTTGTACTTCACAAAAATCTTTTTTACAGTTTCTCCAGAGTTCTTAATGGTCTCCCAAAATTCTCTTCACAACACATACATATATATGCAATCATCAAAATGACTACGAAAGTTCATAACTTTATATCCATAGAGATAGAATGAGTTTATATTTACCTAGAACTCGCAGATCTTTCTTGCAATAGAACCCTAATTCAGTCAATCAATGTCCTATCACAAGTAAGTTACTACCGCTATAATCATATTCCTATAATCTATTAATCTTATAAACTACGAGGCTTTGATAGAGATCCTAATTTACTTTGATTTGAAACTGAAACTCTCAGAATCTGCTTTAAGGTTTCCTCCAATAGATTTTCGAATCTCCTTCAATCGTATACAAAACTAGACTTAGATGTATCTATCTAAGGAAAGAAATTGAAAAAGACCAAGATTAGACTCACATACCTTGAGTTTTGCTGAGGAAAATGTATAACAAAGTCATGAGGTCTAGAGTCTGTTTATATAGAGAGTTAGCTTTGGAAAAACGCAACCCTAGCCTAGGAAATTCTCGAAGCTTCAATGTCGAAGTTTAGGCCGTCGTCCATAATACTTAAGCCGATGGCTTAGGATTCAAGGCTAGCAGCTTAAACGCCGGCCTAAGCCAAATTCGTCCAATCATTCACACGTGACTTTCTTGTGATCAAATTCATTTATTCAAGGACAAAAATACCCTTTTATGTATCACTATATCACAATTCTACCCTTCATTATGAATTATTTTTTTGTACTTTTACATATTATATATCCATCTTATGAATCATATTAATTGATAACAATGAACAAAATAAAATAGAATATTTTTAACTCAGCACATATTAGAAAATATCTGAAGTCTTATCTATTTGTGGTCTTAATTTTCATAGAAGATTCTTATATTAATGAAAAGACCACTAATGGATTTGGTGCTATATTTTGTCTTAAGAGAAAATTAATAACTCCGTCAACGAGGATAATAGTCCTGCACTTTCGAACGTCGCTAATAGCCCCCATATTTTAATAAGTTGATGGGGGCAAACGAAGTTTATTATTCAGATAAGAAGTAAAAAAAAATGTTAAGTAGTGTTAAAACATACATTAATAAAGTCAATAATATTCTTATACTAAAGATAGTTTAGAGAGTCTTTGCAATCTTTGGAGTTATCTACCACTATATTAAAGTTTAAGATGTTACATTGAAGCCAAAATTGAGAGGTTATTCAGATCTCGTATAATATATTATAGTTTTTTAATAGCATTTCATAATTTATTAGTTGAAGTTAGGATTTATGTCCTTTAAGAAATACCAAACATGTGAGTTACTTGTTGAAAATCACCAAATTAGTGGATGTGCTAGTTATAGCTACATGAAAAAAATTAAACATTATTAAATATTGTAAAAAGTAATAAAAAAAAGTATAGGTTCTTCACATATAAGTTTTACATAATATCATGTATCTATAGGTCTATATATTTTATAGCACATGATTTTTGAGATAATTTCTATATATTATAGGATGAATTAAAATTTAACGCTTAAAAATTTATATATAAAATAAAATACGAAGATATTTTTATACTAAATCTACCCTCTACATCATAAATACGTAACCACTTCTGGTGAAAGCATTAAAAAAAAAAAAAAAAAAAAAAGAGTAACTTCAAAAATATATTTAACTAAATCAACGCTTGTACACTTAAATCCAGAAGGTATATCATAATATATAGCTTTAGGCACATTTTTCCGTTGTAAACCAAAAGAAGAAACCTCACCTAACACACAATCTTTATAGCGCAGCCCACTCGAAGGCTAAACGTGAATAATACATATATCCCCTAAAATGGGTACACAGTTTAATTATATATAAATATATATATGTTTCTTGAAAGATACAAATTAAAGAGGTTAAGCATCATAGCATAATAATTTCTGATTTGAGACAAACTAAATTAAAATAAGAAGTATGGCTTTTCATTGTTCAAGAAATGAGAAAAAAGGATATTATTTACTTTTAGCAACGCTCTCCATTAATAATATACCAAATAGGATTATACGACTTTTGTAGTCCTACATGCAATCCCATAATTCTATTTGGCATATCCCGATAAAAAATGGTTCAAGGACGACCACTCGGAGTAAAGAATTGGTAGCTCATACCATTATGGTTAGCTTTGCTTTTGTGAGTGTTTCTTCATGTTAAGCTGCAAATTTTAATCCTGTACAGCCACATATACACAGACTAGGAAAACAAAGGAATTATTAGGACGGGCTGTTTGCAGTACATTTTCTTTTGATACTTTAATATATTTTAAAACAGGTCCACTTTTCTATGCAAAACCTTTAAATGTTTGTATCTTATCTATCTTCTTTTCCCCCAAATAGTTGGAATTACCCAAGATTATGGTGTGGAACTGTCCATGACCTACTCATGAAGCTTTTACAGAGGTTTTTGAGTATTGTAAGGTACACATCATTTTTAACTTTTAGAGCTTATTTTTATAGGATAGGATATAAAATATAATTCCTTCATATCCTATACCTACTTGAAATATATACTTTTGGTTAGATAGGTTATAGATGGAATGTATTATATATCCATCTTATGGAAAATATTAAGTGATAACATTGAACAGAATAAAATATAATACTTTTAACTTAATAATATTTAAAATTATTAGAAGTTTGTTTATTCGTGGTCTAATTTATTTATTTTTTCATAGGAAAATCATATTAATAAAAATACCATTAATGGATTGGGTGCTATGTCTTGTCTTAGAGAAAATGTAGCGCGTCAACGAGGATAATGTTCCTGAACTTTGAAAAATTGCAAATAGCCTCCAAATTTTAATAAATTAATATCAGAAAGAATGTTTATCTTTCAGTTAAAAAGTGCACGAAGATTAAAATTTAAATGTGTTTAAGTACACTTTGATAAATTCAATAATATTCCCATACCGAGGACAAGTTAGAGATATTATTGTAACCTTTGGAGGTTATTTTTCAATTTATTAAAATTTAATGGTATTGTTTACAATTAAAAGTTTATGGATGTATCAGTATTAACTTCAAAATTGAGGGGTTATTTGGATCCTGATATATTGCAATTTTAAAAGCATTCCACAATAAATTATTTAAAGTTAGGACATCTATTTTGGAGAAGTAATAAATAAGTGATTTAGTTGTTAAAAATTACCAATTAGTGGATGTATTAGTTATAACTACATGAAAAAAATGATAGATCATTGGACATCCTACTTCGAAAATTTAATACCGGAAAGGTCTAGCAAAAAAATTTATATGTTTTATAGAATATAAGTTTCTTATATGTATTCTATAGGTCTATAGATTTTATAGGATACATATTTTAAGATAATTTTCATATATAATAGATAAATTATAATTTTAAAGTTTAAAAAATATATATATAAATTAAGATTGGCAGAGATTTTAATAGGATGGAGCATATGTTTACTAATTTTAAAGAAAAAAATTATCTAAATACTAGTGAGATAATTTTATACATGAATCATTTAGTGTCTATGATTTATGTTAATACATAAACCGTACATACTATATGCAATTTATTCGTTATCACGTGTAAATAACAAAATCACATATGATATATAGATTTTATATTGATATTTTGATAATTATTTTTATATAATTTTTATTCGAGCGAAAAGTAATCACACAATATACCTCCTCGAATTTCATTCCAATCTGCTCTAGACCAGCTGATTTGAATCCATGATACATTGCTTGACCACGTCTCTAAAATGCATAAAAAACCATACTTCAATTATATATTTAACTAAATCGATGCTTCTACACTTAAATCCAAAAGGTATATCACAATGCATAGCTTTAGGCACATTTATTCGTTATAAACCAAAAGGAGAAAGCTCACCCAGCATACAATCTTTATGGCGCCCACAGCCACAGCCCAATCTATGGCTAAACGTGAATAATGCATATGTCCCTTAGAATGCGCACACGGTTTAATATATATTTTCTTGAAAGATACGAATTAAAGAGGTTGACCAAAAATCATAATAATTTCTCGGTTGAGACAAACTAAATTAGAAAAAGAAGTACGACTTCTTATTGTCCAAAAAATGGGGGAAAAGGGATATCATTTATTTTTTATAATACCATCTATTGAGAATGAACCAACTATGATTATGAGACTTTTATAGTCTCACATACAATTTTATAATTTTATTTAATACATTCTCAATAAATGATGTTTAGATGATTCAAGAAGGAGCCACTTGACCGAAGAATTGCACTAGGGTTAGCTTTGCTTTTGTGAGTGTTTCTTCATGTTAAGCTACAAATTTTAATCCTATGCAGCCCCATATACACAGATTGGGAAAACAAAGAAATTATTAGGGCGGGCTGTTTGCGGTACATTTTCTATTGATATTTTAATATATTTTAAGACCGGTCCACTTTTCTATGCAAAAGCTTTAAATGTTTGCATCTATCTTCTTTTCCCCATGTAGTAGCAATTACCCAAGATTATTGTCTGGACTAGACATCATCATGGATCGGTTTTGAATCAGAAATCAATCTGATCCGTCACCGGTGGTTTTTGAACCAAGAATCAGCTTGGGAATGGCGGGTCTAAACCGATAAAGGACCCACCAGTTCTGGCTAATCCTTACAGTTTCATCCCTAAAAACCATATGATCCAACGGTTTTAGAATCGCCGACTCAAGAATCGGCAAAACCGATGGTTCTACACCATAAAAATTATTAAAAAAATAAAAACAAGAAAAGAAAATTATAAAAAATTGTAATTATAAAACAAATATTTAAAACTACTTTCGCATAAATAATAAAAAATTTATTTCATATTCATAATATTTAATTTGTTATTATTAACAATACAAGTAATAAATATATTTGAAATCATATATTGTTAAATTTATGCAAACTTCTAACCAAAATAGACTTTCTTTCTTAATAATATGTGATTCGTTTTTTGTTGTTGGGAATTATTTGTATCTTGAATATTTTATAGTATCACATTACTAATATAACAACTAAAAAAGTGCAAGTGATTGTATATAAATAAATACATAATTATAGAATTTCTTTTAACTAATGCTATTAACAATTATTGTTAGGCTCAATATTATTTCAAGTTAAAATTTATTTTGTATTTTTTCTTAGTTAAATTAAGTAAATTATTTAATTAGTTTTTTTTCATGGTTCTCGGTTCCGCGTGGGAATCGGTGGTTCCTGAGAACTGAGAACCGAACCGATTCATATAGGTCTAGTTTCGGTTCCATCATTTTTGCAATCGAGAACCAAAGGTTCGGGTTCGGTTCTAGACCCGAACCAAACCATGATAACATCTAGTGTGGACCATGATCTACTCATGAAGGTTTTGCAGAGATGTTTGAGAATTATAAGGTAGACTTCATTTTTAACTTCTAGAGCTTATTTTTATAGGATAGGATTAAAATATAATCCCTTCATATCTTATACCTACTTGAAATATATACTTTCTATTAGATATATTAAGTGATAACATTGAACAAAATAAAATATAATATTTTTAACTTAATATATATTTACAATTATTAGAAGTTTGATTTATTTGTGGTCATATTTATTTTTTTTCCATAGGATAATCATATTAATAAAAATACCATTAAGGGATTGGGTGCTATATTTTGTCTTAGGAGAAAATGTACCACGTCAACGAGGATAATATTCGCGGACTTTGGAAAATTGCAAATAGCCCCCAAATTTTAGTAAATTAATATCCAAAAGAATGTTTATTTTTAGTTAAAAAGCGAACTAAGATTAAAATATAAATGTGTTAAAGTACACTTTGGTAAATTCAATAATATTCTCATTTTAAGGACAAAGTTTACAGATATTATTGTAACCTTTGGAGGTTACTTTTCAATTTTACTAAAATTTAATGTGTTGTTTACAATTAAAAGTTTGTGAATATATCAGTAAATTGAGGGGTTATTTGGATCTTGATATATTGCAATCTTGTAAAAGCATTCCATAATATATTATTTAAAGCTAGGATGCATCTTTTGAGGAAATACTAAATATGTGATACACTTGTTAAAAATTATCAAATTAGTGGATGTCTTATTTATAACTATATTAAAAAAAATTATAGATCATTAGACATTCTACTTTGAAAATTTAGGGAAAAGGAAAATAATATTTGTATTTTTAAAAAAAATTACAAAAGTATCATTGGGATGAAAATTATCCCAATTTTAGATAACATGATCTTATTTCTTGAAAAGAGGAAGTTAATGCGATATAATATATTTTTAATAAATTTTTAGCCTGTTTGCTTGTATATTTCTTTAAAGATTTTGCCTTAGTTTCTTTGTAGGCAAAGACATCCTTAACTTGAACACTTTCATCGTCTCCAAGAGTTTTCATGCTTTATTAGGATTTTTCATTATACACAGCAAATTGAATCTGAGCCCCAGAGCTAATCACACGAGAATTGGATGAGTTCCTGTACTCGTGCTTTAGTTCGGATGCCTCCAACAACTCGTGGGTGGTGGTCAAACTGATTTCGTTGTCATCGTCATCGGGAAAAGGATAAAGGTGGAGGAGAGCGAAAGGTAAAGGATAGAGAGAGGATGAGAGAGAGAGGGAAAGGAGAGAGAAAGGAAAAAGATCAAAGGGGAGGAGGAGAGAGAAAAGGAAAGATAAATTAGAGGAAAGAGAGAGAGGAGAAAAAAAAGGAAAAAGAGGGCAGGAATTTTACAGGATCCCACCTTTTTAAGAGACGAGATTAGTAAAATTATATGTATTTCGTTTTTCAAGAGATGAGATAATGTCGCTTAAAATCGGAATTATATTCATTCCAATTACATTTTTATAATTTTTTTTAAATATTAAATGTTATTTTTCTTTTCCCAAAATTTAGTGCTGCGAAGGTCTAATATAAATTTATATGGTCTATAGAATGTAAGTTTGATATAATATCATGTATTCTATAGGTTTTTAGATTTTATAGGATACAGATTTTAAGATAATTTTCATATACAATAGAATAAATTAAAATTTTAAAGTTTAAAATTTATATATATAAATTAAGAATGGAGAGATTTTATAGGGCGGATCACATATCTCTAACTTAAAAAAAATCTAAATACTAATGAGATAATTTTATACATGAATCACATTTAGTATGTATGATTTATGCTTATACATAATCATATGTATTACATGCGATTTCTATGTCAACACGTGTAAATAACAAAATCACGTATGTATACAGGATTTTATATTGGTATTTTGATAATTATGTTTATGTAATTTTTATTCGAGCGGAAAGTAATCATATAATATACCACCTCGATTTTCATTTCAACCAGCTTACTTGGATCCATGATACATTAATTGACCACGTTTGGTATGGCGAATGCATTAAAAATCATACTTCAATTATACATTTAACTAAATCAATGCTTCTATACTTAAATCCAAAAGATATATCATAAAATATATCTTTAGGCACATTTATCCCCTATAAACTAAGAGGAGAAGAACCTCACCTGACATACAATCTTTATAGCGCCCACACCGTGCCTAAACATGAATAATACATATGTTCCTTAAAACGGTACACGGTTTAATACTGTGTTGGGCGGTTGGGCGATCTTCGCTAAAGTAGAAAAGGAAGCCAAGCTGTGGGAAGAAGGGAAAAAAAAACATAAGGAAAAAAAAATATATATATTTTTATTTATGTTTGGATATAGAAGTAGAAATAGAAGGAAATGGGTTGAAACAAAATAATGATTTGACTAAAATGCCTAGAAGTTAGAAAATTAATTAAATTTAGTCAAGGGTATTTTTGTAAACTATCAACATTTCTATCTATTTCCGTCGGGTCCGCCTAATTTTGGGAACAAAAAGATGGGCTCCTTTTTTCGCCGATTTCGATGGCCTCTTAAATTATCCGAAAGTCCAATTTCTTTCCAGTTCTCCAACTTTCATCCATCTTCGGCTCATTTCTACCGATCCAAACACGGCGTAAATATATATATTTCTTCAAAGATACGAATGAAAGAGATTGAACAATTGAGCATCAAACCATATTTATTTATAGTTAGAGACAAATTAATTTAGCAAAAGAAGTACTACTTGTTGTTACCAAAGAAATGAATGAAGAAAAGGCAGATCAGAGATCACTGGCGTTGGCTTTGCTTCTTGTGAGTGTTTCCTCATGTTAAGCTACAAATTTTAATCTATACAGCCATATAGACACAGATTGGGAAAAGAAAGGAATTATTATGACGGACTGTTGACAGTACATTTTCTATTGATATTTTAATGTATTTGAAAATGAAGAAAAATACAAGAAGAAGAAGAAGAAGAAGAAGAAGAAGAAAGAAAAAGTGTTTGATGATAACTCTAATCGATAATTTTTCATTGATATTACTAATATTTATATAATATTTGATACAGCATTTGATCTACTCTAAATTTCAAATTATAAACAGAACATATATAAAAAAATTCATAACAGATAAATATCTATAAGATATCTATGAAACAGCTAAGCAATATTATCTCAACAGCTTGCCAACAACTTCTTGTGAATCAGTTGTAACAGATTCTGTTGCATCAGTTATAACAGATCCTTGTTTATCAGTTACAGCAGCTTCTGTTGCATCAGTTGTAACAGCTTCCTTAACATTCCCCCTCAATCTGGCATGGGAAGGAGGCTGAACATGCAAATTGCGACGAAAAGTATGAAAAGCAACTTTGACCAAAGGCTTGGTGAAAATATCTGCAGGTTGAGAAACTGATGGTATGTAGCAAGTGACTAACTGATGAACAACCACCTTTTCACGAACAAAATGATAATCCAAGGAAATATGTTTAGAACGAGAATGAAACATTGGATTAATAGTCATATTTAGAGTACTTAAATTATCACAAAAGAGGTTTGGAGGTTTAAGAAGCTGAACTCCCAAATCACGCAAAAGATAAGTGATCCAAGTAATTTCAGCAATAGCAGATGCCATAGAACGATATTCAGCCTCAGAACTAGAGCGAGAAACAGTAGGTTGTTTCTTTGAACTCTAGGAAATACAATTTGAACCAAGAAAGATACAAAACCCACTAGTGCTTTGACGAGTTACTTGACAGCCTGCCAAGTTAGCATCACTGAATGCATAAAGAGAAGATGGACTACGTGAGAGATAATGAAGGCCGAAGTCAAGAGTTCCCTTCAAATAACGAAGAATTCGTTTTGCAGCTTGAAGATTTGCCAAAGTTGGAGAAGAGAAACGTTGACATACTCGATTTACAACATGAGTAATGTCAGGATGAGTGAATGTCAATGCATCAACAAGAGTAGATTGATCAACATCAGAATAGTCTTTATTGCTTTTGGTGTGGCAGATGGTGAGCTATCAAGCATCCCTGTTCGAGATTAGAAAAATACCATCGGATGATCGTTTTACTTCAATTCCCAGGAAATAATGAAGTGAACCCAGATCTTTGATTGCAAATTCTGTCCAAGTTGAGAGATTAATTGTTGAATATATGATGAATCATTACCCGCAACTAGTATATCATCAACATAAATAAGGAGTATGATCACCATGGAAGAATTGCGTAAAATGAACAAAGATGGATCTGCCTTACTACAATGAAAACCAATGTGAAGTAGAAACTGAGATAAACGATCAAACCAAGCACGAGGTGCTTGTTTTAGTCCATAGAGTGACTTTTTAAGTAAGCAAACATGATCAGATAATTCAAGTTCAACAAACAGGTTGCTCCATGTAAACCGTTTCTTTTAAGATACCATGTAAGAAAGCATTTTTGACATCTAATTGTTTCAATGTCCAATTATGAGAAATGGCAAGAGAAATGACTAACCGTATAGTTGTAGGTTTGATCAGACTAAAAGTATTATCAAAATCAACACCAGGAATTTGGGTGAAGCCACGAGCAACAAGTCTTGCCTTAAACCTATCAATGGATCCATCTTCTTTTGTTTTTATCCGAAACACCCATTTTGAGCCAACAACATTAACATTCAATGAACGAGGTACCAATGCCCAAGTGTGGTTGTCATGAAGAGCTGTAATTCTTCTTTCATTGCAGCAACCCAATTTAGATCCTTTAAAGTAGACTTGAGAGTTTTTGGCTCTACTGGTTTCGATGAGACAGCAACTGTTGCATAATCTTTTAAATACGGTGGAGGATGACATTCACGTTGTGGCTTAGACAAGGCAATAGGCAATGAGGATGATGACACATTAGTAGAGGAAGAATCATTAGGAACATCTATGGATGATGGAGCAATAGATGTTGGGGTAGAGGAGGCTGTATTATTTTCATCAATAGAGGATGAACTGATGGATATCGGCATAAAAGAAGAATCATCATTGGTTGCATCATTGTCATGAGATTGTAATGGAGTATCACAACAGCCTCGATGTTTTTCTGGTACATTTTCAGTCTCCAAAGGAAGAGAATCCGTAGATGAATCCTTAGAGAACCATTCATTTGTTGAAGGGTACTGTATGAGATCAAATTTTGGCTTAGAGACTTGTGGTGGATTAAGCCTGCAAGCAAAGACTTCTTCATTAAAGACAAAATGCTGAGAAATATATACACGCTTCGTGTGAGGCTCAAGACAACGATTGCCTTTATGTAAAGGACTATAGCCTAGAAAAATACAAGGATAAGTCTTCTTGGAGAATTTTGAATTGTTGTGATGCCGAAGAGAGGGAAAGCATTGACATCCAAACACACGCAAGCCACCATAATATGGATTTCTGTTGTGAATATGATAATACGGTGTCGCATTGTTCAAACCAGGAGAAGGAAGATGATTAATCAAGTATACTGCAGTAGAGAAGGATTTTACCCACAAATGCAAGGGTAAATTAGCATGAAAAAACATTGTTAGACCTGTTTCTACTATATGACGATGCTTCTGTTCAGCCACTCCATTCTGCTCAAAAGTATATGGGCATGATATTTGCAAAGAAATTCCAAAGGTTGACAAAAGACCTTGAAAAGCTGTGGAATTAAATTCACCACCACCATCACATTGAAACACTTTTATTTTTCGATCTAATTGCTTCTCCACAAGTTTCTAAAACTTCATAAAGCAATAAAAAAAATCTGCTTTCTTTCTCAATGGATATAGCCATGTAAACAAGAGAAATCATCAACAAAGATAGCATAATATTGAAAAGATTGATTTAAAGCAATAGTGCTGGACCCCATAAATCACAATGTATTTTCTCCAAAGGAAACATAGAGATTTTATTTGCTTTATTAAAAGGTAATTTACAACTCTTACCCATCTGACAACTAGCACAAATACTTGGTTTTGAAACCCAAACACTAACATCAATCAAGTTTTTATCCTTTAGAAAAGAAATTCTTTTAGTGTGAGGATGGCCAAGTCGTTGATGCCAAATGGAAAATGTTGTACTGTCCTTTTTGATAGCACTGAGAGCTTCATGAAAAACACCATCTAAGGCATAGAGTTTGCCTTTTCTACTGCCGTGGGTGATGATCCTCTTGTTTTGATCCTTGATAACAAAACCAGATCTAGTAAATTCAAAAACACATTGATGATTAGATGCAAATTTACCAACAGAAAGTAAAATTTTCTTTCATTCGGGAACAACTAGAACATCATTCAGCTTTACTAGTCCCGTATTTGTGGAAACACAAGCATTGCCAATATGAGAAATAGTGAGACCAATTCCATCTCCAACAAAAATTTTATCATGACCGATATATGGCATTTTGGAAAGTAGTTTACCTTCATCGTTTATCATGTGGGCTATTGCACCAGTGTAGCATAGAGAGATGGATCATTGTTATTTAGAGTGAGAGCAGCAAGAGCTTGAGGAATATCTTCAGACTGATAAGAATAATCAAACCTATACCAGCAATCAAGAGCAACATGGTTAGCTTTTCACAAATTTGACAAGTAGATTTATCACCATTTGATGATGTAGCATTGGATTTTGATTGAGTATCCACTCGTAAAGCTCCTGGACCATTTGATGAAGATTCAACTGCATGAACACCATGTGAGTAGTTGTTATTTGAAGATTTGAAATGCCCAACAGGAATAAAACCTCATCCTTTTGAGTTAAAATTTCCTCGACCATTTCCTCCTCCACGACGTCCTCTTCCACGTCCTCTCTATGTGAAAAAGGCTTGAGCTTGATCAAGGAAATGCTTTTCTTCATTTTGCTGTGTGAGAACAGTTTGTTCATGACCTTAAAGTGCCATTACAAACTGATTGAAGGATGGATATGGAGGTTTTGTTAACATTGTTGTTCTGAAGTGCATGTAATCCCCACCTAGACCATGAGCAAATTGGAAAACCTCATCCAAATCCGAGACTGGTTTCTTAATGGCAGCTAGATTGTCACATATTGATTTGAATTCTCTGAGATAATCTTCGACAGAGCGAGATCCTTTCTTGATCCCCATCAGCATATTTTTTAAATTCCCTTCCTTTTCCACGGTATGTGGTAAAAGTTGTTGATCAAGAGAATGCCAAATCTGAGAAGCAGTGTAGTCTTCTTCGTAAGCCATGCTGATGATTTCTTCTTTCATTGTTCCTAGAAGCCAGATGTGAGAAGGCCATCATTGACTATCCAGAGGCGATAGTTTGGATTGTCAATCTCCGTTCCTAATGCATCTTCTATTTTCTCTTCAGGTTTGTCACTAGATGAGACATGGTGATAGATTCCAAGGCTCCGAATCAAGGGAATAACCTGTGAACCATAAGAGATAATTGGTAAGACTTAATCGAATGGATACTAAGCTAGAACATTGATGGAATTGTTGGATTGTGAGTTCAGGTTCTTTTGTCATTGTGATAAGAAAATGAACAGTAGCAATTTAAAAGGAATGTAGAATATTGATCAAGTTTGTGCTCTAATACCATGAAGAAAAATACAAGAAGAAGAAGAAGAAGAAAAAAGAAAAAGTGTTTGATGATAACTCCAATCGATAATTTTTCATTGATATTACTGATATTTATATAATATTTGATACAACATTTGATCTACTTTAAATTTCAAATTATAAATAGAAAATATATAAAAAAATTCATAATAGATAAATATCTATAAGATATCTATGAAACAGCTAAGCAATATTATCTCAACAGCTTGCCAACAACTTCTTGTGAATCAGTTGTAACAGATTCTGTTGCATCAGTTATAACAGATCCTTGTTTATCGATTACAGCAGCTTCTGTTGCATCAGTTGTAACAACTTCCTTAATAGAAAACAGGACCACTTTTCTATGTATAAGCTTTAAATGCTTGCATCTATCTTCTTTTCCCAAAATTGGAGTAATCACCCAAGATTATCGTGTTGATACTTGTAAAGATCCGACCCTCTAAATCCCGAGATTTTGAGTACCGAGTCCCCAACCACATATAACGTTTTCACATTATATGTAAGGTTGTCCTAAAACTAACAGTTTATGAAAATTATTTGATCAAAACTATTAAAACTTTATAAAGAACTTTTAACAAAACAATATTGCTAACAAAAGCAATCTATACATATATTTACATCATATATACACTGTGTAGTGTCAATACAAGACACTACAAAATTACAAGTTTTCTTAAAGCAAAAAGAATCTTAGGCTATCTTAAGGTCTTTACGAATTAGGCTTATCTATCAAGCCTTCTATACAAAACTTTTCCTTTAACAAAAACTCTTCCGAAAGTCCAGGGTGTTCGAGTCCTATTCGTCCCACTCATCCATGAATCTCTCAAAGTCGGACCCATAACCCAAATCATCATAAAACTCGTCTCCAGTACCTACAAAGCAGCAAAAGTGAGCCAAAGGCCAAGCACACAATAACAAAAACAAGAACAAGTTATCAAGCCAACGTAAATCCAATGAAATGCATCAGTAGACAAGTGATTATCTTTATTAAATTTTCTTTCGCAAAACAACAGGGGGGTATTCAAACCCTGGAATCATGCTTTGGGAATTTAGGGATCCTAAGTAACAGCAGCTGCTCAGGGGGTTAATATAAGCAGTCCGATATTATATATCCTATATCTATCTCATGAAGATAATAGCTTCATTTAGGGTTCAAAAGCCGTTGCCCGACTTTACTTAAACTCAGTCCATAACATGAGTCTAGTTCATAAGTTCACATAAACTTTGAACTAAATCATGGTATTTCCCCCTAAGTTTAAGTAAACATTACTCAGATACTATTCCCCCTATCGGCTACCCACTTAACCAAAAGAATCACTATTGTATCATAGCGTACCATTGCATCATGGTAAAGTCATTGCATCATGACTTGGTTAAGCGCCTAACTAACATGTCATTGTATCATGATAGGTTTGCTGCTCCTCAGACCAGATTAAACAACGTAATAGACATCCAATTCATCAAAACATTAAGCCGAATCAATTTAAGTCAAATTAGAAATGCCTAATCCTAGCAAACATCAAACAAGCTATTGCGTACCTGAACCCGATAGTATATCACTATAGTCTCTCGGTGATGAACTAACCGAAGAACCCTTAACTGAAATAGGAATATCAAAATAATCAATAAATAAATATAGATTTCACATTCACATATATATATATATATATATACATGTCACAATCCTAGATCAATTATACAAGGAAATTCATTAAACTTTACATAGAGTTTTAATATTAAATTCATGCATAAAACATGTTTATCTAGCTCATATATTCAATAGGGAATCATATATAAAGTAAAGATTGAAGATTGAAGAAGTTTGAATTTGAAAAACTCAGGGGATACGCTGCCTTTCAACGCTTGCAAAATTTGAATGAACGCCGGCAGCGTAGGTAGTTTACGCCAACGGCGTTTCACTCCGGCGTTTAAATATTTGGTTATGTTCCACTTCAACACCGCCCCATATGCCGGCGGCTTAAACTCTCTAATTGCTGACGTACATTTTGAAGAACAAACGCTGGCAAAATTTCTTGTAAAAGTCGGTGGTGTGCAAAGCGGCATTAAAAATTTTACTTCTGTTTGCTTCCAACGCTGCCTCTACGTTGGCGGCGTTGAAATTTCCAGATGCCGGCGTGCGTTCAAAACAAACCTATTCGACAGAACTCATTTCCCCTGTTTTCCACTTTGCAACTTTCTAACATTTAACACTTCTAAATCTTCTTTAATTTCATTTTTAACTTCATATACTTACTCCTATCTACACTACTCAATCCTAGCAACTTAAAACATTAAATCAACACATTTAATCACTTCAAATCCCACTTCCATTCATCCTCAACTTTAACTACTCAAACTATCTTTATTTCTTCCCAACACTCTATATTACTACCACAACACATAAACAAACTCACACATTAACAAAACACAATTCAAGCTAATTTCAACGCATGATACTTATACCAACTCACTTGAATATGCCTTGACTTGGAGAGAATTTTGATTCTCAAACCTTGATGTTGTCTTTAGTTTAGGCTTGGAATTTGGAGTGAAAGAAGAAGAGAAAAGAAAGAAAGAAAAAGGAAAAATTTGGATAAAAGAAAGGGCTGCCCAAAAGGAAGGCTAATTAAGCTAATTTGAGTCTTAAACTTATCTCAAAATTGACTTTTAAGGCTTATATAACTTTAGCTTGCATTTGAGTTAATTTGAGTCTCATTTAGGGTTTATTTAGGCATAATTACTAGCTTAACTAAGGAAAATTTCTATCCACTAATCTTAATCAAATCCAAAGTTGATTTTATAGATCTAAACTTAACTTAACATATTAATGTATAAAAGACACAATTATTAACTATACTATACACACATTAATATATATAAAACAAGGATATTAATTTCATTACATATGCAAAATAACACATGAAATGTTCAATTTACACTAACTTAAACACATTTAGACTATTACCAAACACAACTATCATAAATCATCATGCTCATTTAGTTCAATAATTAAGATAAATAAACATATACACGAAAATTAAATGGAATTTAAATTTAGATCATTTCAATACTGTTGCTCTTTCCATATTTTTACTTTAAGGCAGCACAAAACATTCCCATTCATATAAGAGTGACCAAAGTATTAGTATATCCACATCAAGATAAGTAAATGATACTTGACTATTTTACAACTTAAGTTCACAACCTCAAATTTATATCTACAATATACCATATACTATCTTTGTCTTAATCGTATGATAAGATAATTAACCCGAAAATTCCATTAACCGAACCGTGGAAGTTCTGTGAGAAAATTGAAATAACCTAAACTCAAAATACCAAATTAAATTGTGTATATATATTTATTTGTTGATTTCATAACTAAATTATTATAGTTAAGTTACGATAATTTGAATTGATGACATGATGAATTAATAATATTTCAATGTGAAAGGAATTGAATCATATGTGTGTTATGAAGTTAGGTGATTGTAGTAATATATACATGTATGGAATTGTATTGCAAAATAATATGATATGTATTATTTATTGAAATTTTTAAGACTTCTTTATATTGAAATTGTTTTGTTGAAAACTCAAGCCCAAATCCATTCTAATTAGCAAGCCAAGCCCATACACACAAAGGCCCAAGCCCATGTCCAAGCATCTTCTATAGGCTTCTAAGGGTCTGTTTGTTTTGGCTTTTTTCGGACAGATACAGATACTTTTCAAACTTTTTGCTAATAAATTATTTATCAAGAAATAGATATAGATAAAAAAAAAAGTTGACAGTTCTCATCAAAAGATCAAATAGAACAAATATAGATAAAATTTAGATTCAAATCGAATATATTTACACATATCATTTTAAAAAAGATACAGATACAGATGAAGAACAGACAATCCAAACAGACCCTAAATTGCCTCAAAAGTCAAAATGCAACAAAAATATTAACTCCAAAATAGACCCAACAATAATCTCTCTCTCCCTCTTTCTATCATCTTCCTGAACACAATCAAGCTCAATTTCTCCTCTAAACTTCATGCCATAAGATTCTAGGTGAAGAATTAAGATAAGGAACAAATATAACTAAGAATTTAAACCAAGAAAGAGAAGCTTGATTGATTTTAATATCTATAAAAGTAAGTAAAGTTGATTTCTCACATGTTTTGTTTAATTATAGTTTATAGTGGATAGTGATGTTAAATAGAAGTAGAACTTAATGTTTTAGACAAATTAATGGTATGCTAACATCTATGTTGAACTAAATATGCAAATAGACATATCTACTCTAGGTGTTTGAATAAATGAGTTTTTGAGTTTATGATAAAATGATGTGTGTATTGATGTTGTTGGTGATAAATAAGTAGAACTTTAGTGATTAGGTTGATAGTAGAGTTCATCGAGCATGAATAATGTACTTATGTTTTTATGTGAAGATTTCTGTATATAAACTTGTGAAATGAACATATAAGTACAAGTAACCTTGATAATGTTTAGTATTTTTGTTATGAGTTAACTTTAACATGTTTTTACAAACAAATAAGGTCTTAATAAGGAGTCAGAAGATATAAGATTTTGAAATTTTTTAATCAAGCATCAAAGGATCAATGCTATGTTCATCATGGGTGTGTTTGTGGCTGTTACATTCTCAAAATGATGATTTCCGAATGGTCACAGTTGTTATGTTGCCCGTGATCTCCTTTATATGCTTTTAAAAAATGAAACAACCTTAATCACGGCCATTACCAAGGCAATGATATCCTCTTATTCCTTTTACATATGTGATACAACCTGGATTATGGCCGATACTTGGACCATTTTCTCCTCAGATGCTTTTTAAAGAAAATATTTACAAGACAATCACAAGCGTATTGATTAACACGGCCTACATCATGATCATGATAGAAGGTGTGATATCATATCACGATGTAGCAAGGTAGCATCATACATCACGGCCTAAGATCACAGCTGTGATGGTGCCTGTGATATCCATCACAGCCCTTGTTACAAGCGTGACAAATTCCCTGGTACTATTTGTTAAGAAAATAAATAATAATAAATAAATAAATGAATAATAGATGAATGAATAGTATAATGTGATATGCATATATGTATGTATATGAATACAAGACTATGTCATGATTCGAACTTTATTTAGGTTTGATGAAGGTTTAATGAATTAGTATTCAATTATGGATTAGTATTGTTTCATATGAAATGATTTGCCTTGATAGGTTCCAATACTCAGTTAGGTTTGAACACAGGTCTTTTATTTGATAAATCCATTTATCCATGTATGCAGTAACTTGATTGTTGAATGTTGGGTTAAGCATTACTAAATCAACTCTAATTAAAGATGGGTTTGAAGATTTGTTTAAATTGTTTGTGCGTGTGCCATTGAATCCAGTCTAGGGAGCAGTAACGCTATTAATGAGGTTAACATGGTAGTTTAGGTATTTAAGCCACTCCTGTAATGATGCAATGACTTTCATAAGTGGCTCAGCGGTTAGTCGATAAGAAGACTAGTATTGGTATAACATTTGTTTATTCTTAAGAGAAAATAATATGATTTAGCTCACATTTATAGAACCGGTTGAACTAGGTGATATTATGGATTAAGTTAAGTAAAATTGAGTAATGGTTGTGAATCCTAGATGAGATTATTAATTATAAAATTATGTAGGAGATATAAATATTTAAGCTGTTTATATCGACCCCCTAAGAAGCTACTGTTACTCAAAACTCTAGGATTTGCTCAAGACTGTAATCAGAATTTGAATACTTCAATTTTAATTTGTTTTACCTAAATGAAGATAATTAAGTTTATTGCTTCTTGCATTTCATTAGTTAGGATTGTGTGCCACCTCGTATTTGTTTGTATTACTGTGTACTAGGTTTTTGACTCACTTTTTCTTCTACAGGCATCAATGATGACGAATATTATGATGACCTTGGATATGGTACGGATTGGAAAGCTTTTCTTGAGAAATGGGACGACTAGGAGTTTTGGATGATTCTATATTGTTTTCTTGGAAATGATAAATACAATACCTTGTTTTTGAAATGTAATAGTATAGTCTATGACTTACTCAAAAGCATATGTTTAATGATATAAAGTATCATGTATATTATAAGCTTGGTTTTGTAACTCTTGAAGTACCATGGATGATGGTGCTATCTTTTGTGTGTGTGTGTGTAAAGTTAATTCTCTCTTAAATAAGTATTGTTTTTATAGGTCTGTATCTTAAATGGTTGATCAAGCAATGAGCATAAACTCCTCCCTTTTCGGACAACTTAATATATAATATCTTCGTTTATTATACGTGATTGAAGACTTAGCATGTAAAGTCTTAACAAATGAAGTCTTGACAAAGTACATGTCAAATCCTTACAAACATATTAGGCTATCAGTGCTATTTTTTTTTCCATTTGCACATCTAATTTTCCTGCGGATGAATATTCTGATGGCCAAAGTTCAGAAATGAATGGACCCAAAATTATCCAACATTATGTCACGAGTCACAAATGTAAAACGCGGAGGGAGGTTGAGAACCGTTCCTAAGTACATTCATGCTACTTAAATTATGGACACAACCATACTGAATCATCTAATAAGAGGAACGTAGTAGACATCCCCCTAGCAAAAGTAGTTCGAAAATGTCCTCAAGCTCATATTAATCAAATGACCTGCGAAGTTAACCACTGAACAAAATGACGGAACTGATTGAAGCACTGAGGTCACGATAAGTTTGCATCAATAGAAAACAACAAGTGAGCTAAGGTATTTCACAGACAGCTAAAGCTTCAGCTAGTTCTGCTGGTGAAATGTCGCTTTGCTCACATGCATACTTTATCAACTAATTTTCAAGTGTTAACAATTAGATTCAGCTATTTTTGTCCTTTTCTAACAAGTGACAGCCTATGATTGGTGAGCACAAGTGCACACAGACATAAAAAGTGCACACGCAGACAAGGAAAAAGGCTTCCAGATTGCTTGATAGTTAGTACCTTCTAATTTCTATAGATCATGATGCTTACAAGTACGACTCCCAACATGAATTTACATTGTTGAGCCAGAGCAAGGACTACAACCTACGATAACATCAATCTGCACAAGCGTAGTTTCTTAGTGCTTATAATTGCATGGTCTAGACTAGAGTTTGCTTCTAATTCCATGGACTTGGTTGCCGGGTGTCTTTGAAGACAGATGTACCACCAGAAGCTGCAGGAGAAGGTGAGGATGCAATATAGTTTGTTCCTGAAACAGAAACAGAGGGGAGATTTGCTGGGTGACCTTGTTGGCCTGGGGGAGCAAATCGTGATGGACTAGGACTACCAGCAGCAACTAAACTTGCACGTGATGGGAGTATAACCTGCAGATGGAGGTTTCAATTGCACTGTCAAATCCCAGGCTTTGCAGACAAAATAACTAAAGATGCTCATAGTCTATTTATTAATTAGCACTTCATCAAAGTTAATACACTAAAGAAACAGCTAAAGAAAAATTTGGGTAAAAATTTGAAGCAAACATGTTAGAATTCGTTCTTGATTCAAATTAAGTCAAATATTGCATGCAAGCAAAAACATAGCAATGTTCATGTCCTTCCTTAGGCACTGGATATAATTGATTCAAAGGTTTGAATATGACAATTTTGATATACCCAACTCTACAGCTGGCCACTTAAGAAAAGGACGCAGTACATAGAAATATCAATTTGACACTTTAGATACTAGTAAAAAGCCAAAAGATTTTGAAGTCCATAGTTTCCCTTCTTTAAGCAGCAATAAAAAATGCCCCCTTTTCCCGATGTACTTCTCAATGGCTCACATTATCATGCAAAACAGTAAGGGGCCCTTGATCCACAACTAGCTTTAGCATGGGATATATGTGTGGCCAAAAATGTCATAAAGAACATGCCTGTTTCTTTGACAATAAATGCATGGCCAAGGGTAGAAATTGTAATTACTAAACATGAACATTATCTCGAGAGTCAACAAAAGGTAAGTACCCATCAAATTATAGAACTGATAAAATTCCTGTATGTATGCAAAATGCATATATGATGGTTCCCAGAAAAACAAGTATAATGTCAATTAAAAAACAAAAAAGAAAAGAAAAGAAAATTGCTGCCATGATCACTATTGATGGCTAGTTATACAACATTAAAAAAATTAGATAAAGTATCTTTTCCACAGTTTCCAGATGAAAGCAAAACGATTTTATGTGAACGAAACCCAGAGTGGGGTTTTTTCTTTTTTTTTTTTTCCTTCTTTTTGGTTATCGTCCGAATACCAAGTCATTTTTTCATTCATATTAGGTATCTACTCACTGGCCTCCTTAATGTTCCCTACTTCTCTTGCGTCCAAGAAGATATGTAGACATGGTAACGTCATTGAATGTTGTCTATGTATAAGTTAGAGAGCAAATCAAAGCATTCAGATTTTATTAGGCATAGTTATTCTTTTTTTTTGGCCATCTATTAGGCATAGTTATTCATACCACGTTATGTGGTGAAAAAGCAGGTCTTCTGAGAGGGGACTCAGATGGTGAAGTGCTGCTCATCCGATGCAAAGGCCGGGAACTTAGATTGTGGTTGGAGGCATCATCAGCTTCCCCCTTCCACATCACCTCCTGGATTGGCATCTGAACCTTGTAGAGGAGTATTATGCCTTGTCATTGAGCCAGAGTCATTTGTCACATCTTGGAGAGGAGCAGGTGGCCTATTAGCCATTCCTTGCATGGTTAGTACGTTGCTTCAATTCCTCTTCTGCATTCAATATCTGTTAAAAACCAAATACAAATTCTCCACCAATCAGTCACCAACTCAATGAAAGCATACTTTGGCATGCCTAAGAATGCTGCATGCAACTCTCACCTGCTTCAAAAATTGTACAAGATTGTGTTTCTTCTCATTCAATACGCGCAACTTCTGCTCAACTTTTTTCCTTTTCTCTTTCTCACTGGGAAAACATCCACCTTTTGCATTGCTAGCAAGTGAAAGGAATTATGTTAACCAAGCCAGTAATGTAATTTTAACATTCAAAAAAATCATGTATGGCAGCACCATGTGTTTCTTCAACAAGTTAGCAAGTCAAACGAATAAGAGCTTCAGCTATGAGATACAATCTCGTGAATGGTATTTGCATTGCAGATTTTACATGACAAAGACACAATCTAAACATAATTCAAAACAGAAACAGCATACAGACCCAACGCAGCACATCTACCTCAAACACAACACGAATTGGCACAACGAGAAATTTTTCCGGCAACCTGTTTCATTGATTTTCATATATTATTGGACGGGATACAACACCCCATTACCTTACATAACACAAAGCCAACCTACCCGTGGATGGGGTGCAACAATTCCAAGCAATTTTAAATCTAACAAATACACGTAACCACAAGGCAAGGTTTCAACACACGCAATGACATAACTATTTATGAAACCTAAAACATAAGAATAATCCTAATATCATCTTTATTGTTGAATTACCAGACACAATATATCAAACAAAACGGAATCGACACAAAAACGAAAAAGAACAGAAATTAAACAATGTTCGCAGCCTGAAGTCATCGGGTATACCTCTGAATTATTATTTAAAGGCACCTCTTCCTTTTCAGCCGGTGTAGCCTCCGCAACTCCGTCATCGCAATTGTCACAACCACCACCAGAACTTTCCGGTGCACCGTCTTTAGCATCCCACGCACGATTAACAACATCAACCGACTTATCCACCAAATTACCATCACCACCACCACTAAAGGATGCACCAGCTTTCTGCTCAATCGTCATATAAACATCCACAGATTTATCTACTGAACCGCCACCGCGGCCATTGCCACCATCACCGCCGTCCGTACCTTCCTGATATTCAATCGCTTCGGCTACCGCAACAGACGCATCGACTTTCGAAGGTGAACATCCTTCTCCATTATTCTCTACATCTCCTTTCTTCAATTCACCATCAGCAGGAGACGCTTCATTCTTATCGGCACTGATAATATCACTAGTAGCTCTATCTTCACCGTCAGGGTTAGGGTTAGGGTTTGAGGAAGTTGTGGGAGCAGTTCGTGAGAGAGCCTTAGAGCGGCGATCAACAAGGAGTTTGAAGTCCTTAAGAGAGATGTTCTGACGCGGCATTAGCCATCGCCGAGGAACTTCCGGTACTCTGTGGAGATTTCCTCTGTAAAGAGAGATTGCTACCATGCTAGGGATTTAGACTCAGGTCTTGGATTTGTTTACTCGACTGAGTTTGATTTGGAGGGGCTGAGACTGAGGGTGAATGCTGGGCTATTCTTTCGGCGAGAATTTTCCGGTTTTGATGGCGGCTGGGTCGCCGGGGCGGAAACGTCTGGTTCCTTGTGGAGAGCAAAAGTAGGTCGGCCTAAGGTCTGTTTGGATTGTCTGCATTTATATCTGTATCTTTTTTAAAATGATATGTGTAAATATATTCAATTTGCATCTAATTATCTATATTTGTTTTATTTGATCTTTTGATGAGAACTGTCAACTTTTTTTTTTTATCTATATCTATTTCTTGATAAATAATTTGTTAGAAAAAAGTTTGAAAAAGTATCTAAATCTGTCGAAAAAAAGCCAAAACAAACAGACCCCTAATGGCCTAGACGTCTCGGTCTGGTACCTCGATTTCCCTAATTGTGGACCCAATTTCCCTAATTGTGGACCCAAACGGGTCATGTGGGTAGCACGACGAGTCCAACCCATGACCGGCTTTATCTTGAGTCAGGTCACCTCCGATTCTATTGACCTTAGCGTCTATTTGGATAGTTTATTTTTTATTAGTATTTATATATGTATCAAAACGATATGTGTAAATATATTTAATTTACATCTATATTTTATCTATATTTAACCTATTTGATATTTTTATGAGAATTGCCAACTTTTTTTATCAGTATTTATTTTTTGATAAACAGTTTGTTAGAAAAAAGTTTGAAAAAATTATCTATATCCATCCAAAAAAGCTAGCCAAACGGACCTTAAATCATTTTGTATGTTATTCTTCTTTGCAAGTACAGAGGTTGGTCCATGTGATTTGAAGGTCCATACTACTTAATTTGTCACTTTGCATAAGAGGAAAAGAAGGCGCCCATCTTCCGTGGAAAATTATCGCAAGCTCATAAATTTATGAAAATCCAATATACATAAAAAGGTACATGAAAACTTACTCAATTACATGTAATAAAAAAATAATTATTATATTTCTAATAATTTGGTCTAGGTGCATGTTATGTATTTAAAATTTGGAATTAGACTATTTTGTGTGTCCATTTTTTATTTTAAAATCTTTAGTGTGTTTGTTAATTTTAATTGTGAAATATAACACCAACTTTAAGTGATTAACTAATTATTATTAACTTTGGAAACACAAATTTAAGCTCGTGTATTTTTGAAAGAACAACTAAATGGATCTATAGATTTTAAGACACCACTTATTTGTTAAAATAAAAAAGCACGTCCTCCTTTCCACGTTATACTTCACAAGAGGGTTAAGAAGTACTCACCATAGGTTATGTCATACCCCAAAAGGTACTCTAAACATAACAGTCCGTCACATTCAATATTAAAGCGTAAATATGACAACCTTAGTCATTCCCAAAAGCTTATCTATTAAATGTAAGGCGTGCCCTTACAATTTTAGTGGACCATACTTTGAAATATGAAGCTTAAGAGAACAGTAACAATTAAGAAATGGAAATCATAATATTAATTCATAGATATAAGGTCTTACAAGGATCTTGGAGGTATTCTATTACCGGCCTTATCTCACAGCTCGGCCCACTTGCCTCAACCCAGCTCTGTTACTCTCACTTAACCCTAATTCTACACCTCTCCACTACTCCTCTCGTGTTTTACTCCCTTCTGTGTAAGCTTCAAACCCTAACTCTCCATGTATCTCTCTGTTTTTATCTACTCACTCTCTTCTAGCTACGAATACTGCTTGTGAATGTTATAACTTGTTTGTGTAATGTGTTTGTCACAGGGATAGGGTACTATGGCTGTTTTCGAGTAACAGCAGACTCCATGCAAGCACTATATGAGCAAAAGGGGGGAATAAGTTCCCTTTTCCCTTACTTTGTATTTATATTCGTTTTTCTTGTGGATCTACAACTGTATTCTGTTATTTCCAACAGAACTGAACTTGTTACAACTACTCTTTGTTAGTTATGCTACTAACAGATTACAACTAGAGTATAGCTACTTTTGTAACTATTCTTATGAATCTGCATGTATTATCAATGTTCTGCTGTACAAATGTAGTCTACAAGTTTCCGAGGACAGCTTCTGATCCTCGTGCTATTCTTTGTAACAAATGACTCCCCTTCTGAAATACAACCTTGTCCGCAAGGTTGTAATCGGAATAAATCTAAAATTGATGATAATCTTCCCACGTAGCATCCTCTAAGGCCAGACCCTTCCATGAAACCAAAATCTGTTTAACAGGCCGTCCATTCACCATCAAAACCCTAGAATTGATAATACCCAGTGGTTCTAGCAGAGGATGACTAGCAATAGCATCTGCAGGTAGATCCAAAGATGGTGTAGATGATCCAAAATATTTCTTCAAAACAGAAACATGAAATACGTTATGTATTTTGGAACTAGGTGGAAGCTCAACCTTATAGGCACACTCCCCTACCTTCTGAAGCACCTTATAAGGCCCATAATATCGTTTAGACAACTTATGAAAGTTGTTGGCAAGGGAAACTTGCTTGTAAGGTCTGAGTTTCACCATCACCAAGTCTCCTGGTACAAACGTGACATTAGACCGATGTGTATCAGCAATAGCTTTAATTCTCTGTTGAGCCCCCTGCAAATTAGTCTTCAATGAAGACAAAATTTGATCCCTAGTTATTAATTCCTGATCAACTGCATCCAATTTGGATGTGCCTCGAACATAAGAAGGAATAGAAGGTGGAGGTCGACCATACACTACTTCAAATGGTGTAGTTTTGGCCCCTTCATGAAATGAACAATTATAGGCAAATTCTGCCCATGGAAGGAACTTAACCCATGTGTGAGGTTGTTCCATCACAAAGCACCTAAATACTGTTGAATAGTCCGATTAAGAACTTCTGTTTGCCCATCAGATTGTGGGTGATAAGCTGAACTCATACACAATTGAGTTCCACTCAAAGTGAAAATCTCCTTCCAAAATCGGCTCATAAAAATTGCATCACGATCGGAAACAATAGTCCGAGGAATCCCATGTAATCTGATCACCATATGTAAAAACAAAGCAGCAACTTTTGTAGCTGTGAAATGTGTATCTAATGCCCCCAAATGACAGTACTTAGAAAG
Source organism: Combretum micranthum (assembly GCA_024138025.1). NCBI lineage: Eukaryota > Viridiplantae > Streptophyta > Magnoliopsida > Myrtales > Combretaceae > Combretum > Combretum micranthum. The sequence continues at coordinate 28,943 of JAMXBD010004325.1, read as the reverse complement.
TCTGTCCACAACTACCAAGATAACAGTATAACCCTGAGATTTAGGAAGGCATGTGATAAAATCCATGCTCACATCTTCCCAAATTCTCTCAGGTATAGGTAATGGAACGAGTAACCCAGCTGGTGATCGAGTAACATACTTCACCTGTTGGCAAGTTAAACAGTTCCGTACATATTTCTCAATATCAGTCCGCATTCCTTCCCAAAAAACTCAGCTGCAATTCTCTTAAATGTCTTGAGAAAACCAAAATGACCAGCAATAGGGTTGTATGAAATTCCTTCAAAATAAGAGGCACCAAACTCGAAGTGGGAACCAAAAACAATCGATCATGGAAAAAAAAAATCCATTCTTCCAATCAAGGATGTTTATGATACAACCCATTTGCTAAGTCAGAAATAACACTCACAAATGCTGGAAGTGTCTGATATTCCTGTTTAAGAATATCCATACTAGAGAAACAGGGTGCAGATAATCCAAAAATTTGTCCCTCCTCACCATGTTGTCTTGATAAAGCATCTGCCACAACATTGTCTTTGCCAGCTTTATAAGTGATAGAGTAATCATACCCAACAATTTGGATAAGTATTTTTGTTGGTCAGGAGTTTGAATAACCTGTGAAAGAATTTCTTTCAAACTTTTATGATCCGTGCGAATCATAAAATGAGTTCCCAACACATACTGTCTCCACTTTCGTACTGCTTCCACAATACCATACAATTCCCTTACATAAGCTGAAGCCTTCCGCAAATGGATAGGCAATTTCTTGCTGAAATATGAAACAGGCAATTCTTCCTGTAATAGTACAGCACCTATAGCTGTACCAGAAGCATCTGTCTCAATCACGAACTGTTTGGAAAAATCTGGTAATTTCAAAATCGGGGCTTGAACTAATGCCTGCTTCAATTGTTGAAAAGCTGTAAAAGCTGACTCTGACCACTCAAATTTGTCTTTCTGCAATAGGTCAGTTAAGGGTCCTGCAATATGAGCATATCCCTTAATAAATCGTCTATAGTACCCTGATAAGCCCAAGAAAGCTCTTAATTGTTTCACAGATTGTGGAACTGGCCATTGTTGAACTCCTTGAACTTTAGCCGGATCAGGACTAACCCCTTGAGCAGACACAATGTGTCCCAAATACTCAATGGAATCCTTGCCAAAAAGACACTTACTGCCTTTTAAATAAAACTCATGGTGTTGTAATGTCTTCAACACTAACTCAAGATGAGTCAAATGATCTGTCATGTGCTTACTGTAAACCAATATGTCATCAAAAAACACGATGACAAATTTACGAAGAAAAGGTTGAAAAATCCGGTTCATTATAGACTGAAAAGTAGCCGGAGCATTTGACAACCCAAAGGGCATTACCAAAAATTCATAATGACCCTGATGTGTTCTAAAGGCAGTCTTCTCAATATCATCAGAATGCATCCTAATTTGGTGATAACCTGATCGCAAATCCAATTTAAAAACATGAAGCACCATACAATCATCCAACAATTCATCTATTGTAGGAATGGGAAACTCATCTTTTACTGTTACTTGATTCAAAGCCCTATAGTCAATACAAAAACGCCAAGTCCCATCTTTTTTCTTAACCAAAAGCACTGGACTAGAAAAGGGACTGTTACTATGCTGTATAATGCCCAAGTCCAACATTTCAGAAACTTGTTTCTCAATTTCATTCTTTTGAAAATGGGGATATCTATAAGGCTTAACATTAACAGTAGAGGCACCTTTTACTAATTGAATCCTGTGCTGAACATTCCTTAACGGAGGCAATGATGAAGGTGCTTCAAAAATTGATGCATAGCTATCCAATAGATGATCTAAATCTCTATTGTTGGTGGTAATGCAACATGAATTAGAATTTACCTCCTGAGCCACCAAATGAAAATAAGAAACCACAGCATCTTGCTGAATCAACTTGCGAAGTTGATGATGTGAAATCTGCAACAATGAATGCTGATTATCACCCTTAGCACCACCATTGAACCACTGTTCACAAACTGCATAGTAAGAGAACTATAATCAATTGTGACAGGTCCTAACTTCTGTAACCACTGGACACCAAGCACGAAATCTGCTCCTTGTATAGGAAGAACATAGAATGTTTCCCGAAAGGTTAAACCTTGAATATCCACCTCAACATTCTCACAATGACCTTCACACGACAATTTACTTCCATTCCCTATCATCACATTAAACTGCCCTGATTGCACTATGGCAACCCCAAATGTCTTGCTATTCGAGATTGTACAAAATTATGAGTACTACCCGAATCCACTAAAACAGATATATCCTGTCCCTTCACTTTTCCACGAAAACGAAGTGTTCGTGGAATGGTATGTCCTGACAAGGCATGATAACTAATAGTGCCCTCATCAAATTGCAAAACCTCTGAATGTTCTTCCTCCTCCAATTCTTCCCCTCACCATCTCCTTCATCCAACAACAACAAAACTTGGCTTTACATTTGTGTTGACGAGAATATTTCTCATCACAATGAAAACAAAGTCCTTTATCACGTTTCTCTTGTATCTCAGCTTGAGTCATTTTCCGAATTGGTAATGGTTTAGGATGGGACTGTAATGGTTTAGAAAATTGCAAAGTGGAATTGGTAGAATGGTTAGTGTTTGGGATTGTGTTTGTGGCTAAAGTATGTGAATAAGAATTTGGTTCTGTAGGGTGGGAATGTGTATTCAGAGATTGTGTTGAGCTAGAATATATGGTTGTTGAAAATGACTGTTTGGGTCGAAAAGAACTATAAAAAAATTTGGATTCATGCATTTTGGCAAGCCAAATAGCATGGTGTAAGGAGGTAGGTTTAGCAATCTGAACTTCCTTACGAATATGACTCTTTAAGCCTGATACAAACAACTCAAAAGGAAAGATTCAGAAATACCAGTGACTTGATTTGATAAAGCCTCAAACTCTTTCTGATAGTCACTAACGGATTTCCGTTGAGTTAACTTGGACAAAGCACCTTGAAAGTCCTCATATTCGATGGACCAAAACGAGATTTGATAGAAATAAAAAATTGAGACCATGTACTTAACTGTTGTTCTGTTCGAGCCACTGAACAAACTGTATGCTTCACCTTCCATTGCAAATGTAGCAATGTCTAACCGTTGTTCCTCAGGAACTTTATGGAAATTAAAAAATTTCTGTGCTTGATATATCCATCCCAATGGATCTTGACCAGAAAATTTCGGAATCTCCAATTTAATTCCTTTCAACAAGGAATCTGCCACGGAAAATGATGACTGTGAAGCATCTGAATTGTCCTGTTGAACTCCATTAGTATCAGTCTGATTCCTCAAATGAGCAATCTTCTCTCCAAATTGTTGGATAGAAGAATTAACAGTGGCATTTAACTCTTGCAAATTTTGCTGCATCAACGAGTTGGATTTCATCGAATCTTGCATCTGCATTTGCATGGCTTTCATAGTCTGCTAATGAATATACAAATTTTGCAGTTTAACGAATTCTTCTGCGATCGAGTGGACATTGTGGATGAATACACCCTAAAGTCTCTGATCTGATCGATGAATTCACGAGAGCACCAAATATTACCAGCCTTATCTCACAGCCCGGCCCACTTTCCTCAACCCAGCTCTGTTACTCTCACTTAACCCTAATTCTACACCTCTCCACATTCTTTTTTATATAGATGGGTTTCATGTATGAAGAAGAATAGAGCTTGGGAGTATTTTGGGAGAGTAATGGGAAGAGTATTTGGAAGGAGAATTTGAGAGAGTTTTTTTATAGTAAATTTGTGGGTAGTGGATATGTGAATAAAGTGAAAGAGGAGGGGGCATTTATAGGAAAATGAGGAAAGATGAGGAGGTATTTATAGGAAAATGAGGAAAGGATTTTGAGTGATTTAAAAAAAATTGAGATAAAATAGCAAAAGAGAGGGGGGTGGGGGCGTCGGCCAAGAGGAGAAGAGAGAGGGAGAGAGTTCATTTTTTGTAATTTTATGTATTAAAAGTAATAATGTGTAAGATAGATGCAATAAAAGTGTATTGGAAATGAAAAAAGTAGTGGTTAGGTATGATAGTGTGTAAGAGTGAATAGTGAAAAAGTAGAGATAGTATGAATAGTGTAGAGTTGTACAATGAATAGTGTACAAGACATAAATATACTAGTAGTAGGGAAAATATGCGTAAAAGTGCGATATATGATATTTTTAGTTACCGAAAAATTATAAAACTGATATTTTTGAAAAACCTTATACTTTTACGAGTCTAACGGTGTCAATGGAATAATTTAATATTCCGAACTTAGGGACACGTTTTTCAAAACTAGTATCCGTTTGGGTTTGAAATGGATCAAATTTTAACCAATCTGATATTTTAAAATATCCTTATATAATTACGAACTATTCTACATACTTAGCTTATATCTACTCTATACAAGTTAGGAGCGCGGGATTGTCGGACTTAAACTGCTAGGTTCTACAAGGGTTTTGTTGATCGTAGGGTTTTCGGTTAACTTTTGGTTTCAGGTTAGAGATAACATAAAACTTGGGGGTTTACAAGTTAGGTCGTTGATTCCGATTGTGGTGCTTCTTTTCAAGGAATTATAGTTGTTGAACAACATACGAACAATGTATGAACAAGTCTCAAACTTCAAATAGGATGGCTCGCATTTCTTGTTGATGGCTCGCATTTCCCACTAATGGCTTATACATTTTGTAAAGCCCTGGATTTTATGGCGATTCTTAAGTTCAAACCTTAGAACCGGAAGTCAACCGGAAATCCTAAAGTTAACAAAACCTATATTAAACCCTATAATTTAGATCTAACAATCCCGTGCTCTTAAACCCTAAACAACGGAATCGAGATAATTTCGGATAATAGTTTATAATAACGTAGGGAAGCTTGAAAATATCATATTTGCTAATTTATAATGTGCTTCGGATCCAAACGGGATCATTTTTTGAAAACCGTGCCTTAGTGCATCGGATGGTAAAAATATTTCGATAACACTGTTAGATTCGTAATAATATAAGGATTTTAAAAATATCAGTTTTATAATTTTTCTGTAACTAAAAATATCATATATCATATTTATACATGTATTTTTTTTATTACCGGTAAATTATTAGTCTTGTTTACTATTCATTATCCTATTATACTATTCATCTATTTCTACTTTTTTTTACTACCTATACATCTATTTTCTTACTTTTTACCTTCGCCATATATCTTAAATCACATCATATTTTACACATTACTTACTTTTCTTTACAAAATACAAATTAAATATTTTTCTCTCTCCTTTTCTACCCAAAACTGCCCACCCCTCGCGCGTCTTCATCTCGCTATTTTTTTTTTAATTTTATTACACTTAATTTTCCTCAATCTTCAACTATAAATACACAATTTCCCTCCATTTCTTTCACACTTCTATTTTTACATTACAAAGCTCTACCAAATTGTCTCAACAAATTTCTCTCTACTAAAATTCTCTCCAATCAATTGTCTCCAACTTTCTTTCCTCTACACAAAAAACCATATTCCATATATTACTACCTATATAGTATTGCAACCATTACTTTCTTTCTTCAACACATACACACATTTAGGTAAAAATTTCCTACATTTATATTCCCATATTATGTAACTTAACATGACCATGAACTGTTTCTTAAAGCTCTGTGAGTTATGGAAGCAACAACATATCATGTTTTGTTCTTGCACATGCCAAGAATTCCCATCATGTTATTTTGTTATTATGATTATATTATGTTATTATGTTGATATTATTGTTATTATGCTCATAACCTAACCTTGTATATAGATTATTAAGTATATGTATATCTATATATTTCTTAGAGCCTAAATGCTCACTAAGTCTCAATAACATGCTCTTATTGTTCTTATTATTATTATTATTGCTCTTATTATGCTTTTCTTTTCTTTCTTTTTCTTTTTCCTTTTCTTTTGGGACTAATCTATTCTTAATCTCGGGATATCTTGATGAAGCTAAGGTTCTCAATACTTGACCTTATTATTTTGCTTATTATTGTTTCTTATATTATTATGTGATATTTTTGTCTTTTTCATGCTACATAATCATATGTATGCATCATCATAAAGATATTGTCTCAAAAAAAAAAAAAAGGAGGAATTTTCTTTAATAAAGGAAAATGGAACCATATTCTTTTATCATATAACTTTGTCACTAAATAAAGATTTTGTCATAAAAAACATAGAAAAATTAGTTTAATAACTTATTTTCAAATTCATCATAAATTTTCTTAAATGTTAATAAGGATGATTTTATCAAAGAAATTAACTAAGGAAATAAACACTCTTTTTTATGATAAGTAACATGAAATTTATTAAAACTTAGTGTTAATAATTCTTTAATATGAAATTTTTTCATAAAAGTTTAATTATAGGATTTTTACTAACTCCATAATAAAAACCAAGAACTAGACTAGTTTCAAAGTTAAGATAAAAATCAACTCACTAGTATTATAAACCCACTTAGAGAAATAAAAGTTTGCCATACAACCTAAGAAAATAAGTTTCTAAATGATAAACTCATATTCAAAGAAATAGAAGAATATAAAAATGATAAACTCAAAAACAATAGACGGTATCAACAACTTAAGAAAACGTTGAAAGTATTTCCTTCCAAGTAAATGTTAGTACAAAACTTAAAAGACCAAATTTTTAGAAATAAAAAAGTTATCTATAAAGAAGTTAGGAAATAAAAATATAAGAGAAAAATACTTATTTATAATTTTCAATCGAAACAATTTGAAAGGAAAAATATATATAATACAACTCAAATTATTAGAGACTATTAACAACTTAGGAAAAATTTTGGGAACTTCATTTTATTACTAAAGGTAAAATTTGTAGAAGAACAAGTTAAGAAGAATTCATTTATCTTGGAAAAATTAGAAAATAAAATCCATAAGAAAATACTCATTTATGATAACCCAAGGATTTACAGTGTTCTTTCAAACCACTTAAAGAGGAAGTTGTTAAAATTCAAGTTTTCAACATCATAGGTAAGATGTTTTATAAAAAGTAATAGTTGAGACAACACCATTAAAATTTTGCATACAATATGAGTCTATATATATTTATTCAAAGGATTTTTCAATCATATAAATATTTATATTTTTGCTAAAGGATTTTTTTATAAAGAGAAGTTTAGAAAATTGTGTTTCAAGGGATGAGATTTTCGTGGTGAATATGTACCAATCTATTTCACGAACTAAAAGACTTTTTATGACAAAAATAACCATAGAAATAGATATATCTTTTGAGTATGTAGAAAACGATATATAATATGCAAAATTCCGAATTAAAATAAGCAAGTTATGGCCATTTTAAGTTAGAATTTCACTTTATACGATTTTTGATGAACTTAGTGAAATAGAATTAGCAAGTTAAGTAGAACTTTCAAGAAATACTCATTTTGGGTATTTAACTTGTATAGGTGACGTAGAGTTCGAGTTCCTATACCTTGAGGATTATTTTGACTAGAAGTTTCTACTCAATGGCCAAGTAAGTTTATTTCTTATATTTTTGCACTTATGTTTTTGCTTGTAAAGTAGTGCATTAGAATTAAGAAAAAAATAAAATGGAAAAGTGTAGTGTTTTACATATATGGTTGAAATTATGATTAAGTATATCGACACGAGAATTGTTTCTAATAAATGTTTGCTCTAGTATAAGAATGATTGTCTGCAAATTCTATGATCACTAGTAAATTACTTAATCATGCCATGAGTACTTAATTAAATTGATTCATGCATACCATTGGGTGAGTTCATTGCATTCATTAGTACATCCTTGGTGGGACAAAGGCACAGTAGTGAGGTTCGTAGAACCTGAAAGATCTATAAAGCGACAAAGGGCCACCGGGATTAAGTTATGGTGCATAAATATCTGAATAAATTATATTGTTGATTCTCTTTATTTAAAGTTTTGATGATAACAAAATATTAAAAGAAATAATTATTTTATTAGTGTGTAAAGTTCACAGAACCTTTCACAGAACCTTTGGAATATTTATGAGCAGTTAAGTGAGTTATATAATTTGATATGAAAGATGCTTTTGATGCTTGTTACAAGGAATGATATTTTCAAAGACATTTTTATAAGTAACAAGAGAAATATAGAATGTCTTCCAGAAGTGTATTAAAGGATAAAGAATTTTTCCAAAAATCCAAAACCTTTTACAGAACCTTTCACTGCACTTTTGACAGCAGCTCTATATCACGTGATTTCACTGTTCATCTTCTCCAACTTGATGCAAATCATTCCAGTTCAGTGCAAAAATGAATCTTGAAGACCTAGCTCAGAGTAAATGAGTTTATTTGGGTAATATACTCATTTGTTCCACCTAAAGTCAGATTATATCCTAGGGGATTTAAATGATTTTCAGTTTCTCTCTCATCAACAAAAATGGTTTCTTCAAAGACAAAAGTAAAAGTTACGGGATTTATTTCAAGACAAGTAGTTATTCGTTCTAACATACTTCTTCTTTTATAAGGACGAATTTATCTATCTTTTAAACATGGATATTACTAAGGAAATCAGAATAAGAAAAACATTATCTTCAAATAAGATAACAAATGAAGATCATGATGAAGTTCGAGATATTAGCAATGGGTATTTTCAAAAGATCTTTAAGCAGAATAACATCATGAAAATTTTCAAGCAGAAACAAACAAGATTATGATGGATCACGAAAATCAAGCAGACATTATCCTCATTCCAAGTGTATTCAAATAGATTACGATCACAACGGGGAAAAAAATATTCGTAATTTTTTTTCAAAGCTTTTTCACAACTGATTTGATTTAATGGGAGATATGCAATCAGATTTGAAAATCTACGAAGATCAAGCAGAGCTTATCCATTTGTTATGATCATATCGTGTTCGGAATTTGATTCACGAAGACAAACATAAGGTGGATATTATTATCAACTAACCGTTGGAAGGAAGGGATAGTCTTCAAATTTCAAATCAAGATAAAGCACAACAGATTATATACCAAGATTTTTGGGATTTGATATCTATCTTAAAACGTTAGACGAAGAGTAGTATAACTGAGGAAGATAGGAAAAAGTATCAGTATCAAATATATCATCTACACGCAACAAACAAAAATTGCTCTCCTTTACAAAAAGATACATAATCGAACTCTGAAAAAAATATGAAAGTTTTATTTCAATGAGATTTTTTCATAAACATCATAGCAAGCTGATCTCTTAGCTTTCGTTCTTTAGCTCTTTCTTTTAGATATTTTATTTTGTATAGAAGGAACTTATTGTTGCCTTCTTAGTTGATAGTTCAATTATAAGTTTGGACTCTGTAGATCGGTTGTAGCTAGAGGATAGCTGTGAGAATCGAGCAGAGAGAATTGTACAACCTTGTAATTTGTTCTTATTGGATATAGTGGAATAAAACCCGTAGGATAATGGGGTCCTTGGATTGGAGCTGAAAGAGCGGACTAATGCACAAGGCAGAACCACTATAAATCATTGCCTGATTTTCTTCTCTCTATCTTTTAATTTTACGTAATTTATTTTCATATTTGCTATGTTGATATATTGTTCTTGTTTTTCAAATTTGAAAGGGGATTATTTTTAAAGGCAAAAATTTATAATAATCAATTCGACCCCCCTTCTTGATTATTATTTGGGACCAACATATATTTTTGCAGCTAGGTAGTGGCTTGAATAAAAACTACAAGAAAATGAATTATATATATATATATTATATTGCGGCTGGGTAATGGCTTGAACAAAAACTACAATGCGATTGCATTTGTAAAAATCGATATATACGGCCTGGAACACCTAACCCCGAATGGAGGAGTAAATCCATTCAACATATGATTCTCGAAAAATCATATGTATTGTATGCTCACGTGCTTGTGCATCTCATTTGGTTGTTTAAATTAACTTGTTTTGATTATTGGATGTTGGGTGTTTAATTTTGGAAATAATTCTCACTAAGTGCGTAGCTTATACTCTCTTAGATATCCATTGCAGCACTTATACCTTTGGTTAGAGCTCGGAGGATACTTTACCTAAGTAATACCCTTTGCGAGTCAAGAGCTTTTGGATAGAAGTCAAGAGTTAGAAGTAGATATAAACTTCCAAATGAAACTCAAAAAATGTAATTATTTTGAAAATGGATTGTGATGGACTTAGTTATTTTTTTTTATGGGAATGCCTCTTGAAGTTTGTAAGACTCTCTATATTAATGGAACTTTGGTTATATTGTTATGATTTATCTTCTTAATTGCTATTATGTATAACTGCTTAAAAGGCTTGTTCCAAAAGTTTAGTCCTCTATGATCGTGAATTTACACCTTACACTCGATATCGAGACTTTTGGATGACTACAGTTGTCATACTTAAATCTTAATATTGGGAGTGGTAGGCTGTCACGTTTAAGGTACCCTTTAGGGCGTAAGACATTTAATTTGAACATTCCAATTTCTAGCTGATGGGTTGTTCGTTCAATTTAAACATTCCAATTTCTAGTAGGTTTACTGAATTGAACATGTCCATTGTCCTTTACATTACATGTTATTCCTTTTTCTTCCTTAATTTTAATTACCAACACTCCAGTAACATTTTTCAAATCAAAGTTGCCAAAAGCAACATATGCATATGTTTGGCCATCTTTGCATTGCTTAGTGTTGTCATTTGATGGGACGAAGGACTACAAATGCAAGCCATTTGCTTTTTTTTTTTTTAAAAAAAAAAGAATTACAAAAAGTATCTAGTTTAACCTATCAATAGACTCAGTAGAAACTATGAACCACGACAGGTGCAGACATTGGGTCTAAACCACCTAGTGGGGGCAAGTCTTATGGTAGGTCGGTTTGAACCTAACCCAAGGAGATGTCTAAATAGGCTAAGACCTATCTATTTGTATAACATCTTCCAATGAGGGTGTGCCACATAAGAAAGTGGTACTGCATATGAAACCACATTTCTAGTTTACACACCCTCATTGAAGGGTGGACTATCTATTAAAATGGTTGAAACAATGTTTATTAGTTATTATGATAAATCTGGGCTATGTAATTATGTAAAAAAAAAAAAAACAACAAATTTTTACAAGTTATATACTTTTAATCATTTTTACAAATTTAAATATCTCAAGTCTCCTCGTTTTTATAGGTATCTACTAGAACTTTGATAGTTTTAGTTATATATAGTAAAATGACACTTTTAAATTTTAGCTACTTAATTGCCAAATAAATGAAGTTTAAGAATCAAATGTCAAATTTGAATTAATAAATAATAAAGTTATATGAAATCTGTCCTCTACCTATCCTTTAACCATTAAAATGATCATAAATTTAATATATAGTTGTTGCTAGTTTTAATTTAGTAGAGGTTAAAGACAAAGAATCTCGACTGGACTTGGATATGTAGTAGACATGCAAAACAAAATACATTAATGGCATGTCGGGGTTAAGCCCGACATGGCTGCTCTAATGCCCAAGTCAGTAAGTATATTGCTTCAGGAATTTAATGGTTGTAAGAGAAAGAGATTTAGGGCAACCTCACCAATCTCATAACGTGGAGGAAGATACTTGTAGTCGACAGATTCTTGGTAGTTGACAATGGCTATGATGGACATGGGATGGCGCCACTAATCCATGTTCACACATATCGAGTCCGACCAAGAAGAGTGCCTAAAGGCACTAAGCAAAGTACCAACTGGATGTTGCAAGAGTCAATCGGTGCTTCGAGCTAGTGTAGAAGGCGTCTTAACGAGACTTTGAACTATTGTTGACATGAGCTGGACATTAGCCCATTAGGTCAACCCAAATAGCTAATAGGTTTGACTTGGCTTAAGAGACCCATGGTCTGTCTTAAACAGTCAATAATTGGGGTTATTTAGATTATATTTTTTTTATCAATATTTTATCATTTTGCATTAATTTCCCTTTAAATAAAATCCAAACTATCAACCACATAATGGTTTTATAGGGATTTTTGTAACATAATTTACTTTTTTGACATATTTCCTCCTAACTTCTCTTTTCCACCATCATCCCCATCTTCCCACATTCCCTTCAACTTCTTCTCTCCCACTAGCATTCCTATTTTTTCACATGCTCTCTTACAAATCTTATTAAATTTAAAGATTAAAATACCATTTGTATTTACAAAATTAAAAATTAAAGTTTTTTTAATAGATTAATGATTTTTTGGCACTCCTATAACAAGTGCATGCACCACTAATATGTATCTAAATTCAAGCCTTTGTATCTGTATTTTATATACATTATATTTCTAATTATGATAAAGTTGATGATTGAGGTATTAGAATTAGTATGCAAAAGCTTTAACAGCTCATTTACCTGGAGGAATGGAGAAGGGGAATAGAAAAGTTATGCTTTGGGAATAGTATTACCAGTAATAGACTAGGAATCATTTATTACCTTGTTTACTTCATCTAGAGTTTTATTACTAGAATACATATTCCAACGTTTAATTTAATTTATTGATTGTAGTGTTAAACTGAGAATACAATTAAAATTACTAGTATGCCCTTATTTGGATTAAAAAGTAAAGAAGTTATATAAATGTACTCATATACCAATACATATACTCACACACATATGTGCTACTCATAACAAACACATTATATATAAATATATAAACATATAATTTATATATGATATATATAATACATACGCATGTAAACATGTATATAGATCATATGTTAGTCCACACACACACACAAAACTTATAAAATATAACATGTATGCATATATAACTTATACATAAAGCTTATATATTTTATCAATGTCCTATTTATTTGTCATTTATACAATATTTATACTCTAGATTATTAATTTATATATTTGTAATGCCTTAAATTGAAGGCATTACAACTTGCCATGTGTCCTTCTTTTCATAAGAACACATCAATGCTATAAAATACTAAACCATAAATTATACCAAAGATAACAACAAAACTCACACATGATTACTTTAAAACATCACATCAAATAGTCCTTCTGGAAAATGTGAACTATTAAAAATTCGAAACTACATATCATAAAATCAAATAAAACCTAACAAACTAGTCTCATAATGTTTTCAATAACTGATAACATAAAAATAAAACTTCATAAATTCTTCCATATCTCTCTCATATTTCCAATGCTCAAGATCTATTGGTCTTTAGCTGGATAGTCAAGTCCACTATCTCCATCTCCATGATCAACATACAAATCATACCCAGACAAATCATAAACAATATCATCTTCACCTGTACCTGAAAAATAAAGGAATGAGTGAAAATGCCTAGTATGCCATAACACAAACAAATTGAGCTCTTGGAACAATTTGCTTCCATTCCTTACAATCAATCGCTTAATGTCCTCTTTGTCCACACTTAAAACAAAATACCTGTGGGAGGATCTTTTCTATGCAAAATCTACTACCATGACTAACTCCACTGCATAAAAAGCAGGTACCCTCAACCCACTTGCAATCCTTAAGATCATATGGTCTAAGGCATCTAGTATACCTCTTCTCAGTACTTTGTGCTACTGATATGAAAGATTGTGTGACAAGTCTCTTTCCTCTATCTTGAGTCTGAAAGCTAGAGGCTAGTCTTTCCTACGAAAATCTTACCTCTCTGAGGCTCACGGCTTGTCATTCTGCTCAAACCCTGCTCCACTGTTTTAGCCTTGTTGACTACTACTGAGTAATTGGTCAAGTCCATCAACTTCACTTGATATTAAATTTCGGGCTCCAATCTAGTGATGAACCTACTAACCTTAGCCTCTTCACTCTCCTTCAAGGGGTCAAGTAAGAACCTCATCAGTTTGTGTAGCTCAACTTCATACTTGTCACGCCCGGAGGGTACCCTAGTAGTAATATACAAGCCACACTTGTATACTATTACTAGTTAACCTTAAAGAATGATATATTTTCAAATAACAGGATCTTTTAGTTTCTTTGATAAGAAATGATAAACACATATAAGACATAAATTAGTAAATGTTGTCATCATAAGTAGTGAATATCATAATAGTATTACAGACCATAATCCTATTCTAAAAGTCTCCAAATACAAAACTGATAATTCTTGTACTAATTATCTTATGACTAGAAAGAAAAATAGATAACATAACCCAAAGATCCCATGTTCTTCTAACTTCTAAATTCTTAGTGGAGCCATGCTCTTGGAAGTAACCAACTAAGGTCGTAGAGTTAACCTGAAAGGTCTTTAGGAGTGTGAGCGAAACTACGGGCTCGGTGAATAATTAGACATATTACACATCAAATAGGTTTATTAACAAATCATATGCAATGCAACAATCAAACATATGCTCAAATACAAGCTTGGAAAATCTAGAATCCAAATAGGAAAAGATTTACGCCCACTTTTTAGGATTGAAGAACAATTACTTTATGACCCACCCGCTCAGGAGAGACTAAGTTTACATGAAAATCAATAATTTCTTATCTTAAGGTTATTACCTTTACTTAATGACATTTTAACTGACCATTTCCTGCATCAATTCTTAGAAACTCCCTAAGTATTAATCATTTCAAAGTGATACTACGGGCAGCGTTCTTCGTTACCACTTAGTTCCTGTAGAACCGACAGAACAAAGAAAACCTTAGAAGAACTAACACTTTGAAAAAACCAAGTATTAACAGAGAACCGAAATATTAATATGTAGCAAGCTACCACTTTTCTTGAATATGCAATAATGCAGTACGTGCAATACATGACCATGTTATTTAATAAGCCAATAATTCTTATTCAAATATATGGTAATCATACATTACACACATTAATTAGCATGCAATTCCAAATCATCAAACAATTGTATTATCACTTTCATTATCTCGTTTTGGCATCACAAACAATCAACTCAAGTCATAAATTATTCTCATCATGCTTTTCACAACAATTGTATTATTATACTTACATTACATATGCCACTAATTACAAGCATAAATAGTAATAATAAATCTAAGTTTCTCACCTACTCATATTAGTTAATCATAACAGTCGACTGGAAAATCCTCAACAATATCAAGGTCACCTATTGAGATAAATAAAATATTCATCAATAAGACATAAATTATATATCTAACTCTTATGAGTGTCTAAGTGTCCTATACTGATATTTCTATTACCTATATTAGTCTTTTAATGGTCTTATGATAATAATTATTATTTAATATATTACTTTCATTTTGCTTTTTCTTGATCTTATTTGATATTTATATTTTTATTGGGTAGTTGTAGAGTTTGTATTTAGTAGATTGATATTTTATCATCACTATTATCATCACTTTTATATCGTCATTTAGTTAACCAATTATAGTAACTAATATTTATCTCTTATCATTTGGTTTTGTCGTGTTTCTCTTGATCTGTCTTTATATTATTACCTAGCTAATTTAGAAATCACATTATTTGATATTTTAGCTTATTTTAAATTTCCATTCTTATATATTTATCTATAAAAGAAAAGTACAAAACAATTATCATATTCTATTCTTATTTGTTTTATTATAACAATAATATTTTCTAATGATTTTTAGAGTTTAATATTTCATAAATATTGCACTTATTATTCTTAAAATATTTGTATTTGTTCATTTATTAAATCTATTCTATTTTTCTTCATTATATATATATAATTTGTTTGGACGAAACATAATTCGTCCAAAGTTGATTTTGTACGTTCGCCGTCATCCTACGCTGTTGGTGTTGAACTCCAGATGTCAGCGTTTGCATAATTTTATATGTTATTTGTATCAGTTTACACTAGCTTAAGGCCGCCATCTTTACAACGTATACCGGCTTCAACGCTACTGGCATTGAATTTAAATTTGCCGGCATTTGTTCATTTTGCATATAAAGAAATATATTATGTAGCTTTTGTTTCCAATGTAAGCGGTCTCAACACCGCCGGCCTACCCGTGTACACCGTTGGCGTTAGGTGGTTACACTGCTAGTGTAGCGGCAGTGTTATTACTATTCATCATCTTCTTTGATTTTTCTTAGTTTAAAACTTAGATTTCTTATAATATATATGTATTATACTTGTATTAAAACTTCTTCGAAGTCTTTTTACATGGTCTACAAGTATTTTTTGTGACATAATAATACATATAACGTCCTATATTCTTCATATGCTATGGTTTCTTGATCCTACATATGTCTTAATACATAAATAAGATTTTGAAGTTGAATAATACCTTGTATGGGCTGGTATTGATGTGTTAAACCCTCCGCCAAAGCTTGATACGAATCTAAGTCAGTAAAAGTATAGTTTAAGTTGTTATTCAACACATAACTAGTTTAAAACGAATTGTTTCTTACCTTATTTTTCCTTTCCTAAGCTTGAAGTCTACTAATGGAGCTAGATTGTTATGCTGGAATTGTTAACTATGTTAGTAGTTGATAGGGCTGACTGGAGGATGAATTTGAGTTGTTGTTGTTGTTGTTATTATGTAATTTAGGTTGTTGTTTTGTATGGGTTAATAGCTTTGGTGTTTTGTTCATTAAGTGTTAGGTGTGTATATATATATATATATATATTATTGAAGAAGAAAGCTACAGCCAACATGATTTCGGTCACAAAGAAGAAGAATGTCCTCCGAAGTTACAACTTGAATTGCATGATTTTAGAGAGCATTTAATGAAGTCTTGTTTGGGTGAGTTTCATTGGTTGGTTTATCTCTTTGCTTGATTTTTGTTTACTTACTTGACCCTTTTGTTTCAATTTTTTCGGCTGTCCAAAATTCAAGAACATCCTAGCCATGAATTTGTTTCAACTTGCACAAAATATTAAGGGGTAATTATTATAATATTATTTATTTACTTAATTATTTAAGTTTTAGGGTAGTTTATTAAGTTAAACGATACAAATATGCTAGCTATTTGAGAGTTTTGTCTCTAAAAATTTATACAAAAGCTTGCTCAAATTTTCTAGATTATTATTAGGTCAATTTTGGGTTTAAAGTTTATGCGATTAATTATTTTTAGAGTTTTATCTCCTGTGATTAGTGTTTTCTAAGCTTAATAGGCCAATTTTCGTTTCAGTCTCTAATAGCTTTAGAATTCTCCAACTAGAGCAATAATATGATCCAAATATTTATTTGAAGTCTATATTATGAGTTATGAATAAGTTTTTGTTCTTGTTATGTATTTATAATCTTAATGGTTCATCCTTAAATTGTCATTTCATAACTATAAACTTTATTGATTATTGACTTTCTAGTATTCTTCAAATCTTATTTAAATTATTTCTATACTTTGATTTTTTGATACCAGCTACGACATCTTAACTTTGGTATCAGTTATCATCTATAGGACTTTGTTTTAGGGTTTGAAGATATATATATAGGTTCATAACTACTTGTGATTTTATTCTAAGGTCTTTTTTGAGTCCTATATTAACTTTCTATTTTCTATTTTTGTATTCTATTCATTTCTATTTGTATGAAAATTCTCGGAGTTTACAATACTCCTCCACAGTCATCCTTCCTTGCTGTAGAGTATAATACTCTCGAAGCATCTTTTACTTCACACTGTCAAGGAAAACTCCCTATAAAAAGCCTGCTGGAACATCTGCCATGTGACAACTTCATGCATATGCCACTTGGTGCTCATCCACTAGTTGTTTGCTCTTCCAATTAGCAAGTAGGAGGCATAATCCACCTTCTTGACCTCCGAGATATCCAGAGCAGCGAAAGTCTTCTTGACCTCCTCCATCCATAACTGTGCATCCAAAGGTCTTCTAGGTATACGCTTAAATTTATAGACTAGATCCACAAACTTATTCAGACTTAGAACATCGACACACCTAGCTCCATGACCTCCATTCCCATTCAACCTCTGTGTCTACAGTCTCCAGGCATCAACATTAGCCTGAATCACTTGCATGTCATTCCTCGTGTTCTGCTGCTGTTGAGTAACTACTCCTAGAAGAGTATTGACAGCCCACATCAATTGAGTAACAACTACTAGCACTTGTTGTCTTATAGGTGGGGCTGGTGGTGGTAGGGGTAAATCTTCTGGCACTGGATTCGGAGGTGGTTGCTTCTCTACTGATTGTTCCTCCTGACCAGTCCTGGAGGAACCAACATAAGGGGGCTCTTCTTCATAGGGACATTCCAACATAGACAAACACACCTCATAAGATAAAGGTAAGACCAATTTAAAGATCAAAACTCTATGCATATCTTTACTAGATAAAACAAAACTAAGCTAGATAAGTAACAGCTATTATTACTACCCCGCTCATCAATGATCACCTTCCTAAGAAGTTCATAACCTATATTTATCAAGATCAAAACCTATAGCTCTGATACCAAATAAGCTGTGACGCCCTAAATTAAAGGTATTACAACTCGCCACATGTCCTTCTCTTCATAAGAACACGCCAATGCTATAAAATACTAAACCATAAATTATACCAAAGATAATCAACAAAACTCACACATGGTTACTTTAAATAATCACATCAAATAGTCCTTCTGGAAATTGTGAACTATTAAAAATCCAAAACTACATATCATAAAATCAAACAGAACCTAACAAACTAGTCTCATAAAGTCTTCAATAACTGATAACATAAAAATAGAACTTCCGAAAGTCTTCTATGTCTCTCTCCTATTTCCAATGCTTAAGTTCTACTGGTCCACAACTGAATAGTCAAGTCCACTATCGCCATCTCCATGATCAACACATAGATCATACCCAGATAAGTCATAAACAATATCATCTTCACTTGTACCTAAAAAATAAAGGAATGAGCGAAAATGCCTAGTATGCCATACCACAAATAAATACGCATGAACATACAACAAACCATTCACATGCAATCCTAAAACTAATGTAGCAAACACAAATTATTATCTTTGATTAGTTAAGCAAACAGTTTAGAACCATATGCATGTAGTCTTAAACCTAGAGTAACTCATGACCTCGATAACAAGCCTTTATATAAAATACTTAATATACATATATTGATATTAGGTACTCCCACACATTGTTGAGTACCACCATAAGGCCTAGCATGACTCCTAATCTATTAGAATCATCTCTATGCACGAGTTCACTCGGGATACCTTCACACATAGATCATCAGCGCACCTTGTTAGTATCACACTCTACTAGGCTTTACTAACCAAAACTAAACACAAGCAACACCCTTTTCGATTATAATTTGAATAGAATTTAGTCAATTTATTTTTCTAATCCTACAAGCACAAACAGTAAACAAGGTAAGGTCATACCTGATTCAGTTGTTTCTCAAAACTCCAATACCAATAAATCTTCTTAAAAGATTATAAACCCTAATTTTCACTAGAAACCTATTTTCTAAGATCACCAGACAACAAAACCCTAAAACGCAAATTTCTCCAAAACTTCTCAAAACCCTAAAAATTCTCAATTAAAAACAACTCAACTATCATAAAAGATTTCTTCTTTAGAATCACAAAGATTGAACGTATTCAATACTTAGCCAAAGCTTTAGATCTCACACCTTCTTAATTGTAGAACCAAATCACCAATCACAACTCAAGGTTTCTGCTCTCCAACGAAACCATCTTCACCGCTTGATTCCTCAAAACCAAAGAAACTACTTTTAGAAACCAAAATCTAGTCAAAAACTCAACCAAAAGAGATTTAGGAGGAAGTCTTACCTAGAATTTACCGTAGCAAGAGATATGAGGTGTGAACTAAAGACCTTGAGCTATTTATATAAGAAATAGAAAACCCTAGCACAAAGATGGATGATTATTTTTCGTGAAAATATAGGCTGGACACAACTTGGCAGCTCGAGGTGGCTTAGACTCGAATCAAGCAACAGAATCACACAAGTCGACAGAAAGCCAGTGGCTTTCACAATAAACGCTGGTGGCTTTAGTCCGGCATTCGTTATACGTTGGCAACTTATACATGGCTTTTGAAGTTTTTTGATCAAAACTCCATGTATGTTCCAACGCCGACGGTTGTCCAGCTAAGTCCAACGGCCTTCCTTTCCTAGGCTGGCGGCTTAGATCCAGCTTTCCTTCTTCGCTTCCGGTCCTTCCCAAACAACTTTCTCGGGTTCAATTTCAATTGTCACTTGACAAAATTAACCTCTTAAACAATCATATATTACAATACTACCCTTCACTATGATCTATTTATTGGTATATTATAGTATTTTTGATATATATATATGTGTGTGTGTGTGTTGTTTAAATCATAACTTATAAATAAAAAATGATATATTATATAGCTTTTAACTTATATATATGAATTATAGCTTATATATATAACTTATATACATAAAATATAACTTATATATACAACTTACATATTTTGTCAATATTTTATTTACTTGTTATATATATATATATATTACATATATAATACATAGTATTTATATTTAAAATACCTAGATAATATATTATATATATTTATATATAATATATATGACTGATATTTCATATAATTTATTTATATATAACTTATTACTTATAACACACACGCACATATATATATATAAACTATTGTTTATAACTCAAGAAGTTTAGTTTATATATAACTTGTAACTTATAAAACATAAAACATATATAACTTATAAATATTCATATTGTCACGCCCCGAAGGGTAGCCTAAACATGGTAGCCCGCCATATATAATATCAAGACTTAAGAATGACCACCTTAGTCATGCAAAAGTCTTAGTATTACATGTAAGGCGTCTAGCACGGTAATAGGAGATGCTTTTGGAAAGTGTGGTCTAAGCAAGTAAAAATGAACATACAAGAATCTAGAAATAAAATAGATAATAATATTCATAATCAAAGGTCTATTACATGATTCTTAGGGGCATACCCCATTGAAAGCCAAGGATTGAAAATAACTAATAGGCTATACAGTAATTTAATACTACATCAAAGATTTCAAAGGAATTCAAATCTAATTCTTTAAGTAGATTTCCTTCAAAAGCTTCAAAAGAAGACTTACGCGGATAAGAAGAGACATCGGGTAAAAAAACAGATGTTCCTGAGAATGCAAATATCTATAGGGGTGTAAGCTTGCGGGCTTAGTGAGTAAATCCCAAAAATTCATACTTGAAACAAAATATCAATCAAGTTTATTAAACAAGCAAATGAGATGCAACAAGCATGTGAGCATACAAGACTATGATTTTCCGAGAATTATATGTTAAATGAATTACACCCTTCATTTGGGGTTAGGTATTCCGGCCCATTACAGCCACTACTTCTTTTAAAAACATTTTTATAGATCTTACTGGCTCCTATATGCCATAAAAAATATGTAGTTATTACCGGCTCCTACTAGCCATCAATTTATGTAGTTTTTACAGGCTCCTACTCGCCACATACATGATATACTAGTTTTGCCTACCACCACTATCATAAAGCGAATGCAATGTGACTTGGCATGTGAAGTGTATGTGTTAATTTTTGTTTAAAGCCTAGCCGTCATATTTTATTTTCTTACAGGTGATCATCTAATTTCAAACACTTCAACATGTTAAATAACATACAATTTATTACAAGCATTTCATGCCTCGATATACTTAATATTCTTTTAACATATTATCATACAACTTCCATTTTATCTTTCTTTAAATCTAATACAACTAAATTTACAAGCACAAACATAAGTATGAAAAATAAAGGGGAGTAGACTCACTCGGCCATGATGACACTTCTTTCTTATGCATGAGTTGATCGGTAATTCCACTAATCAAAATAATCCTTCAGGTACGAACACTCTTCCTCGGGATCACCTAATCAAGAAGAATACCCATAGTGAGTATTTCTTGTTGATTTTATGGTTCTTATAAAAAACTATGTCATAAGATCGTTAAAATTTGTATAGAGGGTAATTCCAACTTAAAATGGTCATAACTTGGTCATTTTAACTCGGAATTGTGCATATAATATACCATTTTTCTACCTATTCGAAAAGATCTATCCAATTATAAAACTATTTTCATCAAAATAAGTCGTTTGAGCTCCGAAAGAGTGGTGATCAGATTCACTACGAAGTTTGCAAAACTTACTTTTGCTTCATTTTACAAAAACTTGTATAAAAGATATAGATATTGTAATGGTTTTGAAAGACCTTTGAAATGTGTATATATATATATATATATATATATATTCATTGACTCATGTTAAATGTACGAAATAATGAAGTTGTCCCAACCATAAATTTTTTGGTAAAAATAAAGTCTTCTAAAAATTTTGGAAAAGTAAAACCTTTGAAAATTTCTTCTTAGCTTGCTAGAAAATTTCTCAAGTTATTTTAAATGAGTATTTTTTTCCTTAATTACATTTCCTTAGCCTTTTTAAATTTCAAAAGAATGATTTCATTTTTCTAAATTTCTTACAGCTTAGTTTCTAATACTTTTTGAAAGTAGTAATAATTCTATATTTTCTTACACTTAAAGAAATGATTTCCTAAGTTGTTCATTCATCTTATTCCTTAAGATCATTCTATTTTTATGAAAGGAAATTTCTTGGTGTTTGCTAAACTAGACTATTCCTTTATATGGAAAATGAAGTTTTTAGTGAAATTTGTTTAAATAAGAATTCTTTTCCATTTTATGACTTTGTAAAGTATATGTATGTATTGTAAAAATTTTCTATGCTCTTTGGTTATTAAAATTTATGATGAATTCCTCCAGTTTTCTAGAAAAGATTTGTTAAGATAAATTCCTAAGTTTTCATGAAAAATCATTTTCTTCATGACAACATTTATTTTTGGAAAAGAACTTCTATTTTAAGAAAACTTTTCCTTCTTTATTTTGTTGAGACAAAATCAATATGTTCATGCATGATCATGAATATGAAATCATAAAATTATAAAAATACAAGAAAGATATAATAAGTAATAAAATAAGCAAGTAGAGAAATATGTCAAGTATTAAATACCTTAGCTTCGTGAAGATATCTCGAGACTAAGAATAGACTAGTCTCAAAAGAAATAAGGAAAAGAAAGCAAATATTGTTTTGACTTGATGAGGACAAGTCTAAGACTAGAGACTAGTCTTAAAATAACATGAAATAAATAAATAAATTGCATAACTTGGAATTAAATAAATAACAATGAGCTTATATGCTCTAAAAATTATATATAAGTACATAATTATATCTAGTTACATATATATAAGAGATTAACATAAAATCAATAATAATAATATCAGCAAAATAACAACATAGAATTACATAAATACATATTCATTAACAAGAACAATACATGAACACAGTGTAGCTTCCATAACATTAAGTTTAGGAAGTCACACAATGGTCATGTAAAGTTACATGACATGATAAGAGAAATTTAAAGAGAATTCTTACCTAAAGTAAGAATGGTAGTTGTGTTTGTAGTATGAGAGGGTTTTGAGATGAGATTTTGAGAGAATATTGGGAGTGTTTATGGAGAGAGTTTTGAGATGAGAATTTTGGAGAGATTTAGTAGTGAGTTTGTGGGTAGTAAATGTATGAATGGAGTGAAAGAGGAGAGGGGGGTATTTATAGGAAAATGAGGAGTAAATTTAGATGCAATAAAATAAATTGAAAAATAATAAAATTTGATATGTGGAAGAGAGAGGGGTGCCGGCCATGGAGAGATGAGGGAGAGGGAGGTGTAATTTTTTAGATTTTTGTGTATTAAAAGTGATAATTTGTAAAATAGATATGATATAAAGTTATGAGAAAGGTAAAAATTAAAGATAATAAGTATATGGTGTTGTAAGAGTAGGTGTTAGAAAAAGTAGAGATAAATAAATAGTGTAGAATAGTAATGAATAGTGTAATGTAAGGTAGATATGACTAGTAAAATACTGGTAGTAAGAAAATGTCACGCCCCGAAGGGTACCCTAAACATGGCAGTCCGCCACATATAATATCAAGGCTTAAGAATGGCTACCTTAGTCACGCGAAAGCCTTAGTATTATATGTAAGGCGTCTAACACGGTAATGGGAGACGCTTTTGGGAAGTATAGCTTAAGCAAGTAAGGATAAACATACAAGAATCCAGAAATAAAGTATATCATATCATTAATAACCAAAGGTTTATTACATAACTTCTTAGGGGCATACCCCTGCTAATCCCAAGGATCGTGATAAACTTTATAACACCCATAATACTACATTAAAGATTTCAAAGGAATTCTAATCTAAGTCTTCGAGTAGATTTCCTCCAAAAGCTTCAATATGTAAGACTTACATGGATACGGGAAGACCTTGGGCACAAAAATAAGTGTTCCTGAGAATACAAATATCTATAGGGGCGTAAGCTTATGGGCTTAGTGAGTAAATCCAAAATTCATACTCGAAGAAAATTATCAATCAAGTTTATTATTCAAACATATGAAATGCAACATCCACGTGAGCATACAAGACATATGACTTTCCGGGAATCATATGTTGAATGAATTACGCCCTTTATTCGGGGTTGGGTATTCAGGCCAATTACAGCCACAACTTTTTTTAAAAACACTTTTATAGATCTTACCGGCTCCTATACGCCATAAAAAACTTGTAGTTATTACAGGCTCCTACTAACCACCAATTTAAGTAGTTCTTACTGGCTCCTACTCGCCACTCACATGATATACCGGTTATGTCTACCACCACTATTATACACTTGTCCCACCAATTGTATAGTAGTGAATGCAACGTGACTTAACATATGAAGTGCATGAATAATTTCTTTAATTAAAGTCTAGTAGTTACATTTAACTTCTTTTAAGTGATCAACCAATTTCAAACACTTCAAGATATTAATGCACATACAACTTTATTACAAACAAATCGAGTTTCGATATACTTAGTGTTCTTTCAACATATTATCATACACTTCCTTTTGATTTTGCTTAAATTCTAGTGCAACTAATTTTACAAGCACAATCAAGAGTTTGAAAAATAACGGGGAATAACTCACTCAGCCATGATGACACCTTTCTTGAAGCGGATGAGTCGTTCGGGATTTCCACTAATCGTAGTAATCTTCGGGATATGAATAATCCTCCTCGAGATTATCTAAAAGAAAGAAGAATACCTAAGATGAGTATTTCATGAACTTCTTTTCTTGAAGATTCTAATCTTTTCTTAAAATCGCGGTAAAATCGTATAAGGAGAAATTCCAACTTCAAATGGCCATAACTTGCTCATTTTAACTCGAAATTTTGCGTATAATATACTGTTTTCTACCTACTCGGAAAGATCTACGCATTTCTAAACTTATTTTCATAAAACTAGGCCGTTTGGGTCCCGAAAAGACAGCGACCAGATTTGCCACGAATTTGCAAACACTTGTTTTCCTTCTTGTAAACAAAGCTCATTTGAAAAGATAAATATTTCAATTTTTTGTAAAATTTTGAAAGGTATATATATATATATATATATTTGTAATGACTCATAACAAATGTATGAAGTAAATGAAGTTGTCTCAACTTATAAAAAGTAAGGTTTTAAAAGACTTTGAACTTGAGATTCTATTGAATATTTATTTTACTTTTGAAAGATCTTGAGTTATTGAGATGAATATTCTTTTTCTAAATTTAATCTCTCGTAATTTCTTTAAATTCCTAAGGTGTGGTTTTATTTTCAAAACTTGGATTCAAAAAGTAATAAAATAACACTTTTTGTTTCTTGTAATGATTCCAAAAGAATATTTCTTGATGAAAGAAAGTTTTTTCATAAAACCTTTTGTTTATGTAAGAAAAATCATTTCCAAGCATGTTCATGAGTTTTAGGAAATCTATTTCCTATTTTTATTTAACAAGAACCTTTAGTTTTAGAAAGACACTTCCTCATCTATTTTGTTGAGACGAAAACATTATGTTCATGCATGAATATGAATCATAAACTATAGAAATATAAAGGAACATAATAACTTGAAAGCTTAAGTAAATAATAGAGTAAATCAAGTATTGGGACCTTAGCTTCATCAAGGTATCCCGGGACTAAGAAAAGACTAGTCCCGAAAAAGAAAAGAAAAGAATTGTTTTGACTTGATGAGGACAAGTCTAAGACTAGAATGACTAGTCTTAAAAATCAATTTGAAATTAAATAAATTGCATTGGAGTAAATAAATTGCATGAAAGGTAAATAAATTGCAAGACTATGAGCTTATATGCTCTAAATAGTATATATAGCTATATAGATATATTAGATAGTAGTAACATAAAGGAAATATAAAGAACATAAAGGAACATAAAGAGATTGATATTATGAATAAAAACAAAGTATGAACTTATTGTTGCTTTCTTAACCTTTATGGTTTTAGAAAACACACACTAAGCTCATACTAAGTAGATGAACATGAAGAATTCTTTGAGAAATTTCTTACCTAAAGGAAGCTAAACTAAGAAGACTTCTTGAAAGAACTCTGGAGAGAAATTTTTGTAGAGTAACTTTAGAGAAGAAGGTGTGAAAGAAGTGAAGGTATGAGGGGGTATTTATAGGAAAATGTGGAGATAATTTGTGTTAATTAAATAATGAAAAATAAAACAATTTGAGGCATCAAGAGGAGGGGGGGGCGCGCACTGCATGATGGAGAAAAAATTAATTTTTTTGTTATTTTGTTAATTAAAAGTAAGAAATGAAAGATGTGAAGTTGTATTGGAAATGAAAATGTGTAAGAAATAGGTGTATGGTTTGTAAGAGTAGGTTGTAAGAAAAAGTAGAGATAGGTGAATAGTGTAGAATAGTAGAAAATAGTGTAATGTAAAAGTAGACATGACAATTAAATACCGGTAGTAAGAAAATACGCGTATAAAAGCGATATCTGATATTTTTAGCTACCGAAAAATTACGAAATTGATATTTTTGGAAATCTCATATTTTTACGAGTCTAACGGTATATTCGGAATATTTTTCCTATTCCGGGCTTCCGGACACGTTTTTCAAGAACTGTTCGATCGGATCAAAGGACACTCGAATTTTGAAAAACTGATATTTTTATAAAACCTATGCTATTACGAACTATTATAACTAATTTTTCCAACTTCGTTTTCTAGGGCTTGAGAAAACGGCAATGCCGGACTTAAGCGGTTACGGTAAACTAGGGTTTGGTTGACTCTGGAAATCCGGTTGACTTCCGATTAGGGTTTAAACTATAATTCGATCCAAAAATTTCGGGGATTTACAACCTACCCCCCTTAAAGAAAGTTTTGTCCTCAAAACTTGAAATTTACTGATTCCAAAGAGATTTGGATATTTCTTTCGGATCTCATCCTCGGCTTCCCAAGTAGCCTCTTCTCGCGAATGATTCCTCCATAACACCTTGACATATCGGATTTCCTTGTTTCTCAGCTTTTGAACCTTTTGATCCAGAATTTGAACTGGGTGCTCCTCATAAGTCAAGTTCTCTTTCAGCCTGACTGGTTCAAGCTCCACAATCCGATCAGGGTCGGGGATATGCTTTCTTAGTACTGAGACATGGAAGACATTATGTACTCCCGACAGGTTTGGTGGTAATGCCAAGCGATAAGCCAAATCTCCTACCGTTCGAGGATTTCGAAAGGTCCGATATACCTTGGGCTTAGCTTTCCTCGAGCCCGTACACGATGAATACTCTTTATCGGATTCACTTTCAGATACACATGATCACCAACGTTAAACTCAAGGATCCGTCGTTTTTTATCTGCCCAACTTTTCTGTCTATCTTGGGCCTCTTTCATCCTTTGCTGAATAATCCTGACTTTATCTGAGGCGTCTTGGATGAGATCTGGTCCAATTGTTAATTTTTCCACATCATCCCAAAATAGAGGCGATCTACACCTTCTTCCATACAAAGCTTCGTACGGTGGCATCTTAATTGTTGAATGATAGCTGTTGTTGTAAGCAAACTCTACCAAAGGTAGGTGTACTTCCCAGCTTCCTTTGAATTCCATAACACAAGCTCTTAACATGTCTTCCAAGGTCTGGATAGTTCGCTCTGATTGTCCATCAGTTTGTGGATGATAAGCTGTACTGAAATGTAACTTGGTTCCCATACACTTCTGAAGACTCATCCAGAATTTTGACACGAATCGAGGATCCCGATCCGATACAATCCCTGCTGGAACTCCATGCAGTCTCACAATCTCCCTTACATATAGCCGGGCCAACTTTTCCATCGAGTAGGTCATGTTGATGGGGATGAAGTGTGCTGACTTGGTGAGTCGATCCACAATTACCCATATAGCATCATATCCGGCTGTTCGGGCAATCCACATACGAAATCCATGGTAATTTGGTCCCATTTCCATTCTGGTATGGCCAATGGTTTCAAAAGTCCTCCTGGCCTTTGGTGTTCAATCTTTACTTGTTGACATATGGGACACTTCATTACGAATTCAGCTACGTCCTTTTTCATACCATTCCACCAAAAGCGACTCTTAAGGTCTTGGTACATCTTGGTACCACCGGGGTGCATGGTATATCCCGAGTTATGTGCCTCACTCATAATTTCCTTTTTCATCTCCTCATCATTCGGTACACATAATCTCCCTTTCATTCTTACTACATCCTCCTCATCTATCTCAAAATCATCATACTTTCCTCCTTGTATTCACTTTTCAACTTTTGTATGACTTCATCATATCGCTGAGATTCTTTGATTCTTTCTATCAGAGTTGGCTCCATTACCAAATGGGAAATTTCTATTTCCGTGCTTTGCCCTACAAATTCGATGCTCAATCTCTCGAATTCTTTATAAGTTCTTTTTGAGTTGTGAGCATGGCTGCAACTTCTCCATGGTTCTTCCGACTCAAAGCGTCTGCTACCGCATTCACTCTTCCAGGGCAATAATTTATTCCAAGATCATAGTCTTTGATCAACTCCAACCATCTCCTTTGCCTCATATTCAATTCCTTTTGTGTAAATAAATACTTGAGGCTCTTATGGTCCGTATAAATCTCGCATCT